>JAHRHZ010000056.1:1962245-2035771 GCA_024137785.1 Ginglymostoma cirratum | reverse complement strand
GTTTCGGGCCTAAACCCTTCATCAGAAGGCCCGAAACGTCAAGTTTTCCTGCTCCTATGATGCTGCTTGACCTGCTGTGTTCATCCAGCCCCATGCTTGTTATCGCCAATAAGCTAGCCAGTTCCCCAGAAGTTATCTTAAAAATCACCCAGTCCTTATCAAACCCTTGGCCACAATTCAAAGACATCACTCACCTGTCTAACTCAAGACCCTTTCACTCAGACACTGCATGCTCAGAATTGTTCTTAAGCTAATCATTGGTTTGTGTCAGTCAAACACAAGGAGAGTCACTAGAAGTGGTGACGCGTTAATAAGGCTGCACAAAGAGCAAACCAAACATTGAGTTTTGTTTTTGGAGAAATAAAATTGAAGAGCAGAAAAGTTATTTTGAACTAGTATTGAATCTTGATTAGTTCACACTATGCATAGCTCTAGCCTCCATATTGTGCAAAGGATATAACACTGGAGAAAGTACAAAACTATTTACTGGCATTACTCTCGAACTGAGGATATACTCATCAGGAAGGCAGAACTAGGTGAGGCTGATTTCTCAAGAAGAGGGAATACAGATGGTCACCAGAAAGAAATCTTTGCCAAAGTAAGAATTTGCTCACTGGATGCAGAAAATGTGGTTCTATTTGTGAGGAAGACAAAAATATGAGGGTCATAAATGTCACTAAAATTACCAACAAGAAATTTGGCAGAGCTCTTTACTCAAAGAATATGACTTTTTACCATAAAGAACATTGAATCAAGTAGCAGAGGTGAATTTAAGTAAAATATAGATAAAGACATGAGGGAGAAAGGAATAGAAAGATGAGTTGATGAGGTTAGTGAAAAGGAATGGGAGGATTGAGGATTGTTGCAGAGCATTATAGGAAGCATGGTTGGGCCAAATGGCCTGTTTCTGTGCTGTAGAATCCTCTCAACCAAAATTCCAACAAAGAAATTCAGCCACAGTTTTTTATCCTCCTATGTTTGGCACCACTGTCAGTTTCTGAGAATTCAGGCTGTCATTTTAAACAACATTAGCTCTGAGTACAGCCTTTCTGGAGACCATTACCTCATTTTTACGATCCCTCCACTGATACCTAAAGCTCTCACAGTCAAAGTTTTAATGGTGTTTTGGTGAGTGCCGCAGACTTAGCTGCCACCAGGTAAAATAATCAGGGCAGCTGGTAAGGTCTGGATATTAGGTAATATAATTCGCATGATTACATTTTGTACACCAGCTGATGATGCAACTTATTAAAATAACAGGAGGAAGGAGAAAATTGCGCACAATGTCAGGCTGTAGTTATGTGTAATGGCCCATTTCCAACAAAATACCCATAACAGCTACAGTTTGGATGATTCCATTCTTAATATCTGATATGAGGCAATTTGCTGTTCAACACGTAATTGAATAAGAGCATAATTTTAAAGTACCAAGCTATGAGACCATTTCCTTTGCCACCTTTTCACAGGTAATGAAACTCTATCAACTTCATTATAATTCCTACTTCAGAAAATGCGGCAGCCTGAAGGATTAGATTTTCACACCATCCCTGTTGGCTGTTACGTCCCGCTCAGGCTGTGATAGAAGCTCGCGTAACTGTCTGACTATCAGCTATGACTCAGTTGGCAGCACTCCTGTCTTTTGTGGGTTCAAGTGCTATTTGAGAATAAATATCAAACTTCCATACTCTGGGGTCGTACACAGGGAGAGCTGCACTTTTGGAGGTGTTTGCCTTTGAGTGAGACATTAAGAAGGCCTTTATCTGCCTTCTCAGAGGGACTGAAAATGGCCCATGACACCACTTTTAAAAAGAGGAGATTGCATTGTTATGGTGGGAGGTTGCTGAGTCAATTGTCTGCTCAGTTTCCTATGTCACAACATCACTTCAGAACATACATTGTTGACTGTAAATTACTTTTGAGATGTACGATGATCATGAAAATTTCATGAAATTTAGGTTTTGCTGGCAATCACCCCATTCTAATTACAATGGAAAAGGATGTGGTGAGCTGTCGCTCAAACCTCTACAGTTAATTCTGTCTAAGTAGACCCAAAAGGAGATTCAAAGATTGTGTCTTGGCACAGTGATATAGTTCCAAATCAGAATGGTGTTCGGCTTGGGGGAATTTGCAGCTGGTAGTGTTCCCATGAAACTGCTGCTCTTGGAAGGTGCTATTGATGGACCTTTGGTTGCGGTGCATCGTGTAGATATGTTTATATACCACCAGGGAGTCAGAGGTGGGATCAGGCATAGAATAGGAAGACTTCATCATACAATGTAGTCAGGATGTTATATGCTTTGGCAGGGAGGTTGAAGACAGTGATATCCCCATAAACCTGATGCCCTTGTCCATCTAGATGATGTCAAAGGAGGCTTGGCAAGTTGATGTGGTAGCATGTAGATGGTACACACTGCTGCCAGTGTGGGAGTGAATGTTGGAGTTTGTAGATGTGTGGACAATAAGGCAGGTTGCTTTGCCCTGGATGATGTGGAGCTTCTTGAGTGTCGTTGGAATATTTGTAGACTCACTATTTATATCACCAGTCCAGTTCAGTTTCAGCTCAATGGTAATCTCCAGGATGTTGATAGCTGGGCTTTGAGTGATTGTAATGGCATTGAATTTCAAGAGGCGATGTTTAGGTCCTAATAGTTACAAAGCAGCAGGCCTTTTTTTGTCAGGATTTGTCATAACAAAAGTTGAACAATTCAAATGAGGTGCACGAGTGTATTACAAAGAAACATTCAGCACAAGGTTTTCCAATGAGATTATTCCACTTCTGCAGTGGGACTAAGGAAGGCATGAAATGTGGTTAGCACTGCTGCCTCATATCACCAGGGATCTAGATTCGATTCCACTCTCAGGTGACTGTGTGGAGTTTGCACATTCTTCCCATGTCTCTGTGGGTTCTCCAGTTTCCTCCCACAGTCCAATTGTCCCATAGTGTCCAGGATGTGCAGGCTAGTTGGGTTAGCCACGGAAATGCAGGGTAACAGGGATAGTGTGGTGGGGGGGTACTCTTCAGAGGGTCGGTGTGGACTCGATGGGCCAAATGGCCTGCTTCCACACTGTACGGATTATAAAAATCACATCTAACCACATTGCTGTACCAATTATTTGTGAACCTGCCACATTCAAAATTTTCAACCAGGCATGAGCTGGGACATAACATTGGGACATAGGAATCACTACACAACAAAACAACAGAGCACATCCAGGCTGCCTTAGCTATCCCGATAACTCCTTGATTTAACAATGATGGAATTGTTGACTAATCATAATAATTAATCCCTAACGTTTAATCTAACCAGCGATGGAACTGTTTGAGAACTAGAGTTCCCTTTGTTACCGGTTTCTCCCAAGTATGTTCCCCATATCATGAGTGGTATCTCCAATTATTCAGTTGTCAAACCGAGAACACCAGGTTTCTTTCAGCTAATAGCTAATCTGAATCTATATTACTCTCTTCATGGGTACCTGTTCCACTGATAGTGCACTCACCTCCAGAAATGTATACTCACTGAAACATGAGAAGAGATGGGTGTGGAGATCACATCAGCAGCTAGGATCCTGTAATAACACGGTGTGGAGCTGAATGAACGCAGCAGGCCAGGCAGCATCAGAGGAGCAGGAAAGCTGATGTTTTGGGTCTGGACAGGGCCCAGACCCGAAATGTCAGCTTTCCTGCTCCTCTGATGCTGCCTGGCCTGCTGTGTTCATCCAACTCCACATCTTGTTATCTCAAACTCCAGCATCGTCAGTTCCTACTATCTCCTAGGATCCTGTAAACCCCGGGAAGCCTGTCTTCCTGTTGGGTTTAGTGGCAGGACCATGTTGGAATGTTTTTTTCCATGTCCCCGGCAGCTGGAGTGAAAGGCTGGTTGATCCTAATTGGGGGAGTGCCCGTAGGATACAGTTACATTCGGAGACCATTACTGTTACCAGTGTTCTGAATGCTGCAGAGAGGAGGGAATGAGACACCCGGAGGGGAGAGGTCACAGGGACAGATAGCTGTTTGGGTTTGGTACGAAGGTTATAGCAGAAGATTTTCTTGAGGAAATGTAATATCCACTTCAGCCAATGGAATCACTTAACCCACTCCTCTCCTTGTAACCAGCACCAATGCCCAGATGTTTAGCTCTGTTTGTCTTTCTTTCTTTTGGTCGAGCATAACTGTCCATGGCCACTTCACCAAGTCTGTAAGCCTGGCCCTGAACATGAAGCCACAACAAAGTGTCGACTGCTGAATTGCACCTAAAATCCTTCTAACTCCTATCACGTTTCCATGGCACTGTGGAACAGCTTAGATTCCAACATCAGCCACTCAAGACTTTTAACTTGTGCGTCCTCAGTAAGATTCATAATAGCTCAGACAGGGTAATTGACTGGTGAGTACATGAAATAATACTTTTAAAGCAATTTAAAACAACCCAATTTTCAGATTGTACACTGAATTATATTCTGACCTATAATAGTTGAATAACTTCATGCTGAATGTTCCAATGCTGATTTATTGATAGGTTTGTTTTGACATCTGGACTCAGTAATTTTCAGATATCAATATGAGGTCAACAGTTTTAGAAAATAGGCTGGGAAGCAGTGCAGACTGATGGAGTTAGGTGAGGAAAGATGGGAGGATGCTTGAGCGAAACATAAATGCCTGCACAAACTATATTGGATTAACTATATCTGATATAAAGACTCTGTTCTGGTCTATATGGTGAAGATCTTTTGTATCCTAAATAACAGCAGTTATATTGTCTCCCACTTACTCTTATTCACGGATTGCATTATCACCTCATTATCGGCTGCTGTGTTCTGTATCTTTCAATAAATACTTTTAATACCAATAAATGCCAATGAATCTCTTTTTTGAACTGTGGCGTCCAGAACAACTCCAAATGTGATCGCACCATTCATTTATTAAGTGGCAGGATTACCTCACTATTTCTCTCCTTTGAACACATCTGGAGTCTGGCTGATGGATTCAAGAGCATTTAACGACAAAGATATCATCCAACGTATTTTCTATCAGTGCCAAGAGCTCAGAAGCAGGAATGCCTGTGCATTCCTTAAATTTTACGTTGCTATGGAGCGTGGAAGGAAGATTTAAATTTGGAAGGTCCTGGAAGGAGTTCAATCAATTATCCTGGAATCAGACGGTTGAGATTTTAATTGTTTAGTTTGCAAATTTGGAAGTTGTGCATAGGCCTAGATCCTGTATAACAGATGCAAATGAAGCAAAGAACTGAGGTTTCCTGATCTCTGGACATCAAAAAGCATTTTACAGCCAAGGGAATACTGTTGAAGGATCTAGGCCCGACACGTCGACTCTCCTGCTCCTCTGGTGCTAGCTGACCTGCTGTGTTCCTCCAGCTCCACACTGTATTAACTCTGTCTCCAGCATCTGCAGTTCTTGCTATCTCCATGATGTCATAATGGTAAGGTCACTGACTAGCTGGCCTAACGCTCTGGGGACATGGGTTAAATCCCACCATGACAACTGGCAGAGTTTCAATTCAACCGATTGAAAGCTAGGCTTAGAAATGGCGTTATGCAATTATTATGTATGGTTCCAAAAGCACATGCTATGAAATAATGTCCTTTAGGGAAGTAAATCTGTCATCCTTACTTGGCCTGGCCTACAAGTGATTCCATAAGACCATAAGACACAGGAGCGGAATTTAGGCCATTTGGCACATCAAGTCTGCTCTGCCATTAAATCATAGCTGATAAGTTTGTCAACCCCATTCTCCTGCTTTCTCCCATAAGCCTCAATCTCCTTGACAATCAAGAACCTATCCATCTCTGCCTTAAATACATTCAACAACCTGGTCTCCACAGCCTTCTGCGGCAGTGAATTCCATAGATTCACCACTGTCTGGCTGAAGGAGTTTCTCCTTATCTCTATTTTGAAAAGTCTTCCCTTTAAGGCTGTGCCCTCGGGTCCCAGTCTCTCCTGCCAATGGAAACATCTTCCCAACATCCACTCTATCCAGGCCATTCAGTATTCTGTAAGTTTCATTTAGATCTGCCCCTCATCTTTCTAAACTCCATTGAGGAGAGACCCAGAGTCCTCAAACGTTACTTATATGTTACACCTTTCATTCCTGGGATCATTCTCATGAACCTCCTCTGGACCTACTCCAGGGCCAATATATCCTTCCTGAGGTATGGGGCTCAATTGCTCATAATACTCTAAATGTGTCTGACGAGAGCTTTACAAAGCCTCAGAAGTACATCTCTGCTTTTATATTCTTGTCCTCTTTTGAAACAAATGCCAGCATTGTATTTGCCTTCCTAACGACCGACACAACCTGCCAGGTTCACCTTAAGAGAATCCTGGACTAAAAATCTCTAGTTCCTTTGCACATCAGGTTTCTGAATTTTTTCCCCATTTACAAAATGGTCTATGCCTCCATTCTTCCTACCAAAGTGCATGACCTCTCACTTTCCCACATTGTATTCCATCTGCCACTTCTTTGCCCACTCTCCTAACCTGCCTAAATCCTTCTGCAACCTCCCCCGCTCCTCAACACTACCTGCCCTTCTACCTAGCTTTGTATCATCCGCAAATGTAGCCAGTGGACTCCAAAATCTTACCAACGACCGAGGTCAGGCTAATCGGCCTGTAACTTTCAGTTTTTTGCCTTAATGCCTTCTTAAACAGGAAGGCTCATTAGCAATTTTTCAGTCCTCTGGGACCCTCTTTGACTCCAATGATTCCTGAAAGATCACCACTAATGCCTCCACTATCTCTTTAGCTATCTCCTTCAGAACTCTGCGGTGTAGTCCATTGGTCCCGGTGATTTATCCACATTCAGACCTTTCAGTTTTTCTAGCACCTTCTCCTTGGTGATGGCCACCATTCTCACATCTGACCACACACCCACCAACTCACTTGAATTTTTGGGCTATGACTTGTGTCTTTAACTGTGAAGACTGACGCAAAATACTTGTTCAGTTCCTCAACCAGATCAAAGCAACGTGATTGACTCTTGACCAGCTCCTGCAATGGCCTGAGTTCGATGAAACTTAGTGATGGGAAACAAATACTGGCCTCACCATAAAAAAATAAAGAAAATTGTGATAATAATATCTGTTATGACAATAATTTGTTTTTAGTAATTTTATTTGAGCGTTAAATATTGTCCAGCACACTGGGAAGAACTTCTAAATTCACAAGAAAGGAAAGGCAGAAATTTGGCTTAAATTCTCATCCAAAAGACAGCACTTCTGATGGTGCAGCATTCCCTGACGTCACCATTAAATATCGACCACCAGTTTTCAACTCCGTCATCTGATTTTAATAACTAAAATGCTATAAAAAGGAAGAAATATTGATGTAAAATGACTGTCTTTATCACATGACCATAGAATGTGGAAAGGTCAGGAAACCAATATGAAATAAGTAAAGGGCATCTGAAATTGGAAGTCTTGGAGGAGGTGGAGGGCATGTCCCGGAAGTAGGTGTAGAGTTCCTGGACCAGGGAGAGAAAAGACAGAGTCAAGGTAAGCGGAGATAATTTCAGGGGGGCAGGAGCAGGCAGAGGCCTTGACTTACCTTTACTCTGTTGTTTCCCCCCGTTCCAGGAACTACCCACCTATGTGCGGGACACCACCCATGCCCTCCACCTCCTCCAGGTCTTCCAATTCCCTGGCCTCCAACACCTCATCTTCACTATGGACATCCAATCCCTGTACACTTGTATCCCCAACGTGGATGGTGACAAATGACAACACCTTCTGGTCGTGAACCATTTTAACTCCCCCTCCTGGGTGAAATGTCCATCCTGGGCCGCCTCCAGCGTCACAATGATGTCACCCGCAAACTGGAGGAGCAGCACCTCATATTCCACTTCAGGAGCCTACAGCCCAATGGCCCCATGGATTTCACCAGTTTTAACTCTCCCCACTCCCCGGCCTCATTCCATGACCAACCCTCCCTCTCAACCCCGCCTCCTTGACCTGACACAACTGGTCCATCTTCTCTCCCACCTATCTGCTCCTCCCACCTCACTGACCAATCCCTACACGTCCCTACCTGGACTCACCTATCACCATCCCACCCACCTTCCCCAGTCCCACCCCTCCTCTCTCTTATTTCTGAGCTCCCTTTGACCTCCCCCATTTCTGAAGAAGGGTCCCAACCCGAAACGTCAGCTTTCCTGCTCCTCTGATGCTGCCTGTCCTGCTGTGCTCCTCCAGCTCTACACTGCGTATATCTCTGACTCCAGCATCGGCAGTTCTTTCTGTCTCTGAATGAGTAATCAGTGTTGTTGAAGTTTGTGGTGATGAGCTGAAAGGAAACTCGGACGATAAAGGTATATGATTGGATTCTACCTAACTCACACTTAACCTCTGGTACTTAATATGACCGAGAGTGGACAGTGTTGGAGGCAAAGGTTTTGCTACAGGTATAGCGCACACACCTTTGAATAATTTCATGCAAATAGAGTAACATCTGTCTCTAAACCTGACATTCTTCATTTTGTTTTATTTGTAGGCACCAAAAGGTAATATTGTAAAAGTTTTGAAATAAATATGAGCCTTGGCTGCCCAGGACACAATTCTTGCCAAGGACTATTGGTAAATATGTTGTCAGGGATAAAAGGCCCATAAAAGGTTCCTGGCAGCAGGTCGTCTCCCTCAATCAGAGAATTCCAGCCAGACCCAGCCCTGAAATTATGTGAGTGCTTCAAACCAGATTGTATATCATCGAAGTCAAACTTAAGTAGGAACAGCTGTGTTGTATTCCAGTCGCGAGCAAAAAAATACCTCGGGCAAAATAAGTTTTGTTCCATCTGAATTCAAGCAACAACAGTAATAAAGCTCTTTCTGCCCATTTTACACAGAGGGTACAATGTGGGGCTCAGGAGTCTGGTAGCATAAGTCCTTGACTCCTGCCTGAAGCCATTCAGATGTCCTGGTCCATAGCATTCAGGCAGGTGGGAATAAGGTTATTAACATGACTGAGGTGGGAATGTCTTTGAGGAATCCAGGGTATGAGAGGCACAAGGCTTCCTCGTAGGGTCTGGATGAGTTATTCCCATTAGCTGATAGTTTGAGGACGAGGTGGACAAATGTTTAAGGTGTTGTACCAGAGATGTGGGGGCGCACGGGATGTGAGGAGGGACATATTTATGTAACAGATGGTGATTTCTTTGCATTCACTGCCTACGATAAAGGTGGAAGCATAGTCAATCATTAGGTTTAAAAGGAAACCTGATGGGCAGTTAGCAGGAGCTGAAAGCCATGACTAAATTTTACCGTCTAGGCAGTGAGTTGTGCAGACTGCTCACCCAGGCCCTTTCCTACGCTTGTGAGGCTACAGGCGGTGTAATGAGCAGTGCAATAGTACTAGCTAGGTTTTATTTTACAGAGAGCTAGCATTTTGTCTGGAATGGTCTCCTTTCCATGCCATAATGATCTATACTGGAATGCTCTGTGACCCCAGGATTGAGTCGGGGAGGACAGAGGGGGCGGTGATGTTGGTTGGGATGGTGACAGTGCCATGCCTTTGAGGTGCCGATCTTTTTACCAACGGCAGGTTGGGTGGTGGACAGCGGTCTCACTTTTAAGGTCAGTTGGCAGCACAGCAGCCTCTTCCTACTACTGCTGATATATTACCATATCTGGATGGGCTGCCACCTACGGATATTATTAAGTCAATGTTGGCAACTGATGGAGTTTGGAGGAGGGGCAGGGGTGGGGGCTGGAGGCTTTTTAGGAATGGTTGATGAAGGGTTCCCCTCTATATCAGGCACACTCAAAGGGCCTCACAAGCAGCCAAAGAACAGTTGTTATTCTGCTCCTTTCCGTCACAATTCTCTCTCCAACATTGAGCCCCTAGTGAACCCCAGTCCTGTTTGTCCGCACTCTGGGCCTAGCTGTACCATTGTTCCTTCTCTGGGGACAGCTGCAGTCCCAGCAGTGGCCATCGTTCCTGAAGGCGCTGTTGTCTCCATAGAGGTCTCGGACCTCCCGATTGGCTGACATGATACCTGTGGGGCTACAGGCTGCAAAAACCATGGAGGTAACTGATTACTGTCTCGACTGTAAAATTTGGTCATAGCTTTCAGTTCTGGCAAAGGCAAGTTGTCCTTTCTAATGACCAGTGGCTGGGGTCACCGCCTCCAACTCAGTGGCCAGCAAAGAGACACAAAACTACATAAACACACATTGCCTATTTGGGCCTCACCTGATAAATGATGCAGTTGCTGACTGGATTGGACTGATCACTGCTCCACACCTCATCCCTGAGACTAAGATGGGTGATTGGCCTCACCTGCATTGGTGAGACCAAACGGAGGCTCGGAGACCGCTTTGTGGAGCATCTGCGCTCTGTTCGTGACAAATGACAACACCTTCCAGTCGCAAAACACTTCAACTTCCCCTTCCCACTTCCTGGACAACATGTCCAATCTGGGCCTCATCTAGTGTGACAATGACGCCACCTGAAAACTGGAGGAACAGCACCTCATACTCCGTGTTGGGAGCCCACAACCCAATGGTCTCAATGTGGACTTTACTAGCTTCAAAATCTCCCCACCCCCGGCCCCGACCCATTATCAACCCTCCCTCTCATCCTCACCTCCTTGACCTGTCCGTCTTCTCTTCCACCTATCTGCTCCTCCACCTCACTGATCAATCCCCACCACTGCCTACCTGCACTCACCCTCCCACCTACCTTCCCCAGCCTGACACCCCCTCTCAATTTATTTCAGAGCCCCCTTCCCCCAATTCTGAAGAAGGGTCCCGACCTGAAACGTCAGCTTTCCTGCTCCTCTGATGCTGCCTGGCCTACTGTGTTCCTCCAGCTCCACACTGTGTTATCTCTGACTCCAGCATCGGCTGTTCTTACTGCCTCTGATTGGGTAACAATTGTGTCCCAATCTGCATATTCCAACGGCTGAGACTGAACAAATAACTTACATAGAGTTGCCGTCACGTCCGAGTTTTGATGCTGTTTGGGTTCGATTTTCCATTTGTAATTTACAGTGTAAGGATGTGCACAATGAATGGCAACCAACATCCCACCGCCAATGCTGAGATAACTCAGCCAATCACGCTCCAGTCACCTTGTTAACCGTTGACACATGGACCTATCTCAGGTCTTGGTACTGGTGTCCCAGATTGCCAGAAACTCAAAGGCAATCAGAGACTGGCAACTTCTGGATCTTAAAAATCACAATGCATGGATAATTCCTGAAGGATTTGGTGGCGAGAAAGTAAGCGTTTTCATTTCTTCTTTCACTTGGATGGATTGTGGGGAGGGGGGATTAGGCGGGTCCAAGGCAATGGTGAGGTAGCTTTGAATGGCCAACACTTTGCCCCTCGTCTGTGCCTTCAGTTGCCCCAGATTGAGGGAGGACCTCCTGCCTTGACAACCACATTCATAGATCACCTATAAATAAATGATACATTCTTTAAGTGCCATAATACATCACTGTTCCTGGTTGCTCTGCTCCAGTTAACGGCCCCTATAATTCTGCTATCTACTAGTACCAGCTGCAGCCATTTTCACTGTGGTCTCGGATATGCACTAGTTCCCTTCCTGTTTGTGGTTTTACAAAACAACACAAACCCGACCAGATTTCAACCAGGAAGAGTACAGCTGTGAAACAAAGTTAAATAGCCAGATGAGGCTCAGATGGTGTTTCTGCAACTCAGTGACCTCTACACTGTATTCACTTCAACTTACATATTTCTCATGCAATTTTTCAATCCAAGGCCACTGCCTCCTTCAATCAAGTCAATGGTATCTTTGCATTACTGAGAAAACTGTCATCTCTTGTAAAAATTAATCAAATAGTCTCCAAATAGAGCATATTTGATTGATTCTGCAGGTCAAATGAAAGGGACATTCAGCAACTAACTGAGTTCTGCCAGTTATTATATCTTTGTTTTCATGATTCAGATCCAGTGCTGAAGTACATCCAAATGCTCATGATTCCCCAATTTATCCCCTCTACACTGGATTGTAGTTGTTCTGATTGGTTTGTTTTAGGGAGCAGATGCCTGTTCAGACCCCTGGAGTGTTAATGGAAGTTTGTTTATATAATAAGGGGCTATGACAGGAGAGGGAAAACATTAAGCCAATGGCTTCAGCAAAATTTAGGATAAGCATTTTTAAAATTTCATTCAAATGCTTTTGGGTTTTGTTCAAAGGTGATTTGACTCTATTTTCTCTGAGAAAAAGTGAATTATTCAAGCAGTCACCTTTAGCCTTTGTCCCTTTGCTGGGCTGAGCCAATCAGATTGTGTGATGCTGCTACTGAGGGCAGCATTAAGAACGAAACTGAGAACACGGTGAGTGTGGGAGCTGTACCACACAGATTCGGGAGGGTCAGGAAGAGAGGTTCTATTCACCTCCTTACCAGAGTCCAGCCCAATCTGGTGGGGGGAGTGCTGCTACCACTGGCAGCCGAGCTTCCACTTTGTGACTGGGCCCCACAGTGAGCCCTGCAAGATGGGGGCACGTTTTAAGATGAGGCTGGATGATGTTTGGATGGACGGCACATACGGGCTGTAAGGAGACCACAGGGGAGCCTCACTGATCACTCAGTTTGCCCTTCAGAAATCTAAGCCAACACCACCTAGTTTAACATCCAAACACTAAAACAAATGATATTAATATATATAAATCAAACACTTCTAATCAGACTGTTTAATAAGGTAATCAAACATTGGCCTTGAGTGATGAAGCAAATCACCATGTTTTTTAGAACAACTACAATTCAGTGACACTTCTCCATTCCTACAGTGGTATAGTAAATGTTAGTAAATGTGGCATTTGTGAGCCACGAATTCAGTTGAAGAATGTGGGTGTGCTGTGGAATTGTTTGTCTCATTAAAGTGTGCTTTCTCACTGAAAAGTTTGGGAACCACTGGATTAGACCTCCACAGATTATTAAAAAGCTGAGAAAGTCTAAGCTGCCAGTTGTGTGAGTGGTCTTGGGAAAAGGCCCCAGGGCTCAGAGGATTGGAACTGAGAAGAAGCATTGAAGTTAAACCCACAGATTAGACAAGGAAGGAAAATGTTGCTGGATTTTGATTAACTTTAAAGTGATAGCATTGGGAATAGATGAGGTTTTGCTTTGTTGTGTGTTTTGAGATCTTTGAAACTGTGTTATATTTAGTTAGCCTGGTTTATTTTACTTTTACATCTTTTTATAATAAACTTCTGTTTTATTGTTAAAACCAAATTGGCAAACTTATGTGCTTATGTTTCAGAAAATGACCATCACATTAAAAAAAATGATCAAACCAGCTTTCATTCTGGGATCTGACTTGCGCAATCATAACAACAGCTGGAATCCTAACGACAGCCAGTAGTGGTTCTGCACAAACTTCTAGTGGTTCTGCGCAAACTTCTAGTGGGTGCAGAATATGAGATTTAGGGTGTAATGTCCTCCTTTCCCTCTTCCTTTTCTCCCATGATAACAATGACACTTTGCTGGGATATGGTGTCAACTGCACTACATTATGTGGATTGGCCATGCTAAATTGCCCATAGTGTCTAGGGATGTGTAGGTTAGGAGGATTAGCCATGGGGAATGTAAGGTTATAGGGTTAGGGCGGGTGTTTGGGTTTGGGTCTTCAAAGGGTCAATGTACATTTGATGGACAGAATGGCCCGCTTTCACATTGTGGCGTTTCTGTGATTCTATGTATGCAATGTCCGAAAGATAATTGTCACACACACTGTTGATAGTGAGGCTTTGCTTGTCCATAGACAGCACACGTTCAATATCTGGAACAAAAACTGAGTTCTGAGGAAGGGGCACCAGACCTGAAATGTTAACTTTGTTCTTTTTTCTTAACAGATGCTGCCAGACCTGCTGAGATTTTCCAGCAACTTTGTTTTTGTTCCTGATTTACACCATCCGTAGTTCTTTCAGTTTTTACACGTTTAATATTGCGAGGGTTACTGGATGCCCACTTGGTCATGCTCCCGAGTGGCTCAGTGGTATTAAAGTCCAGTTGTAGGACAGTCATTGTTGTGCTCTCAATTAGGAGCTAAGTGCAAATGGCAGGTCAGATCAGGAGCCTTACTTCTGATTTGTGATACCTTATTCCTGGCCCATCACAGAGGTAGTATTTCATTAGGTAGAGCAAAATGATGTCAGAGTTTGGGATAATTGATTGTATTTATAAGCCTTACACTTTACGCATGAAATGCTGACGCTCAGGGCTTGCTCAGAGCAGAAAGTTTGTGCAGCTACTTCCTACTTCAAGCTGAGAGGCCCAAAATCATTCATGGGTGGTAAACTGTTTCTCCACATGTTCCACATGGAGGAGACAAGGAATACCATCCACTTTGGAGGTTTAGACAATCACTTTGAATGAGGGTATTTCATTAATTCCAATACCAGAGGAGCTTTGCTTAAAAATATATATTGACGTGTTGAACACCGATCTGAACTTCTGCAAAATCTCCGAGGCTCATCATTCTGTATAGTGCAAATGGTTGAGTTGTCTGCTCAATGTGGTACCTTTCATGTTCACCCTTTGGTTGTCTTAGGAGTACATTATAACATTGTCACCATTCTTAAAGTAAAAAAAACTCATTATAAAAGTAAATTTAAGAGGAATTTCAAAACTGCCTAATGCAGCAACTGTCTTAACCTTGAATGTAATTGCATCAAAAGTCCTGAATACATTGATGTCAGTTTGAAGGATGCCATTGATAACCTTCCCACCAGGAAAATATCCTCAGCCAGTCACAAGTTGTTAAACTAAATTAACCCTTAAGAAGGTGACTTAACTATACCAGCAGCTTGTGCTGATAGTCCCAAATAAATGGTTCAACAAATCTGAAACGTTTAAAATGTACAACCTGCAGAATTTTTCTCACCAATATTTATCCCTCCACCAAAGTCCTTTCAAAAATTATCTGATCATTGACGCGTTACTGTTCATTGCTTTTCCTACATGACTACAACAGCTAAATTCCTAAAGTACCTTGTTGACTATAAAGCTCTTTGGAACATCCTGAGATAATGAAAGATGCTATATAAATGGTTAGCTTAGTTGGCTGGATGGCTAGTTTAGTTAATGTAACAGGGCATGGGCTCAATTCCTACTACTAATTGAGTTTGGTTTTGCTCAGTTGGCTTGATGGCTGTTGCAAAGCAGCATGATGCCAACAGAATGGGTTCAATTCTTACATGGGTTGAGGTTACCATGAAGGACTTTCCTTCTCAATCTCTCCCTTTGCCTGAGGTGTGGTGATCCTCAAGCTAAATCACCACCAGTTGTCTCTCTCCAATGAGAGAGCAGGCCTTTGGTCTGGTAAGACAATGATGACTTGAGTTGAGGTTACAATGAAGGGGTCTCCTTCACCCCTCACCCAAGGTGCAGTGGTTCTCATGTTACACCACCACCAGTTAGTTCTCTCTAATAGGGTAGCAGGGCCATGGCAACTTCACCTTTTAATAGCATGGAATAGATTGTTCAGATATTTTCTAAGCAAACTAATCAGACATATTATTACATGTCTCCAGAGCAAGTTGGAGTTGACGGCCAAAGAGCTTTCATTTGCTTTTATATCTTGAAAAATAAACAAGCAATTCACTCATAGCCGACAGCCCATTCAATCTATTCCATTCCTGTTATGAAGCAATTACCTCAACCTACAGAAAATACATTTTCTTCTCCTTATTTCGCTCCTGTTTTGAAAACATCTACCGTAAAATTCATTGTCGGCTGGTACACATCTATCATTTGCTAAACTTCACTGCACATTTCCAATCCATTCAAATATTGCTTCTGAGGCGGTGTGTTCTAGCCCCATTCAGGACTTCAGTATATGTGAGGAGCTCACGTGTGCTCTATTGGCTAGAATTTGGCACTTTCAATGCTGCAGTTCAGGCCCAAGATTTGTAAAGCTTTGTCGATGGTAGCACTTTAGTCTCTGAGTCACAGGGCTCTAGGGTCAAATCTCATTTCAGGGTCTGAGTATAGGAATCCATGCCAATGGTTCCATGTATTAAAAAGGCTGCACTTTTGATTCTGTCTTTCTAATGAACCATTAAACAACAGTCCAGGTGCTATTTTGCAGAGGACTGGGGGGCTGTCCCCAGTATATTGTCCAAACCTTTAGTCAATATTGCTAGAACAGACGATCTGGACATTACCTCGTTGCTGATTTTGGGAGATTGCAGTTGCTGCATTTCCTCCATTCCAACAGTAACTACATTTCAAAAGTATTTAACTGCTGTGCTGGGTTTTGAGATGTCCCAGGGTCATGAAAAGTGTGACATAAACGCAAATCCTTCTTTCACATAATCTATGCTATTAGCACAATGCAGTGCTGAAACCATGCTGTATTTCTGAACAAGCAGCATTTGGATTGTTGCTGTCTCATTTGGGGGTTCAGATACAAAACTAAAAAAAAAGGTAGGTTCTGATGTTCCCACCAATGTTCTCCCTCTTTGAAGAACACAGGAATATAGGAGTTGTTTAAAACCACAGCTATTAATAGGGTCGTGGAGATATACAGCAAGTAAACAGACCCTTCGGTCCAACTCGTCCATGCTGAACAGATGTCTATATAAATCTAGTCCTGTTTGCCAGTATTTGGCCCATAACACTCTAAACCCTTTCTGCTCATATACCTATCTAGATGCCTTTTAAATGTTGGAATTGTACCAGCCTCCACCACTTCCACTGGCAGCTCATTCCATACATGCACCACCCTCTGTGTGAAAATGTTGCCCCTTAGGTCCCTTTTAAATCTTTCCCCTCTCACCTTAAACCTATGCCTCCTAGTTTTGAACTCCTCCCCCCCCCAGAAAAGACCTTGTCTATTTACCCTAAAAAGCCCCTCATGATTTTATAAACCTCTAAAAAGTCAACCCTCAGCCTCCAGCGCTCCAGAGATATAGCCCCAGCCTTTTCAGTCTCTCGCTATAGCTCAAACTCTCCATCCCTGGCAGCATCCTTATAAGTCTTTTCTGAGCCTTTTCAAGTTTCACAACATCTTTCCTATAGCAGGGAGACCAGCATTGTATACAGTATTCTAAAAGTGGCCTAACCAATGTCCTGCACAGCCACGACATGACCTCCCAACTCCTATACTCAATGCACTGACCAAGAAAGACAAGCAAACCAAATGCCTTCTTCACTACCCTGTCGACCTGTGACTCCACTTTCAAGGAACTATGAACCTGCTCCAAGGTCTCTTTGTTCAGCAACACTCCCCAGGACCTTACCATTAAGTGTATAAGTCCTGCCCTTATTTGCATTTCCAAAATGCAGCACCTCACATTTATCTAAATAAAACTCTATCTGCCCATTGGCCCATCTGATCAAGATCCCATTGTACTCTGAGATAAATTTCTTTGCTGTCCCCTACACCTCCAATTTTGGTGTCATCTGAAAACTTACTAACCATACGTCCTAAGTTCACATCCAAATCATTTATATAAATGACAAAAAACAGTGGACCCAGCACCGATCCTTGTGGCACACCGCTGGTCACAGGCCTCCGGTCTGAAAAGCAACCCTCCACCAACGCCCTCTGTCTCCAACCTTTGACTCAGTTCTGTATCCAAATCTGGCTGGAGACAGGACATATCATATGCCAATATAACTTTCACTCAACTTTTTTTCTTCAGGTGCTCATCCAAACCATCCTCCATTGTTTTCTCAGATGGGTTGTCCAATGAGTTTACCAATCAACAACAACAACTTGTATTTCTTCAGCAAATTTCACATTGTCAAATGTCCCAAAGTGTTTTGTAGGAATATTGTCACTCTACATTTGACACCGAGCCATATAAAGGGATACCAGAATGAATTGATCAAGAAAGTCAGTTTAAAGAATGCCTTAAAGAAGCAAAGAGGGGTAGTGAGACAGAGAAGTTTAGGAATTGAAATCAAGGGATTGCAGCCTCAGGAGATCAGTGCCAGTCATTAATGGATGAGCAAATAAAATTGTAAATGTACAGGAAGGCAAGGGTGCAGATTTAGAAAAATGCAAAATTTTTGGCAGGTTGTGGTGTTATGGAGTGGTCATGGGCTTCAAGGGAGCTGTCTAAGGGGCTTTGGTGAATTTCTGCAGTGCATCCTGTAGATTGTGCACACTGCTGTTACTGAATGTCAGTGGTGGAGGGAGTGGATGCTTGTTGAATGTGGTGCTAATCAGGTAAGCTGCTTTTTCCTGGGTCGTGTCAAGCTTCTTGAATGTTGTTGGAGCTGTTCCCATCCAGGGAAGTGGGCAGTATTCCATCACACTCCTGACTTGTGCCTTGAGGCTGATGTACAGGATTTGGGGGATTCATGAGGTGAGTTACTTGCTGCAGTATTACCAACTTCTGACCTGCCCTTGTAGCTACTGCATTGAAATAATTAACTGTAAAGGTAAGAAAGACCAAATGTGGAAGGGTGTAGTGATCTGCGAAGAATATTTGGCTGCATAAGGCTCTGAAGATTGAAGTTACAGGGGCTCTCTCTCCTGACATTCCGTTAATATTTCCTCAGGGAATCCATGAAAACCTCAGAGGAAAGACATAAAAATTGTTTGTACCATTCTCTGGGGATTCAGGGGATCCTTCACCAAAATTACAATAGATAATTTGAATGCAACTGGAAATTTAACTTCATTAAAGTCAACATGACTTTTTGCGTTCTTTCCCTCAACTTTGAGGTTATCCCCTCGTGTTGTGGAAGAGCAGGGAAACCTCATAGTGTGACTGCAAACAACTTTGCCGCTGCCAACAGCATCAAAACCCGATGGAATGGTTTTCAAAGGTGCGCAGTAAAAACAAGTCTATTTTATTTCTTTCAAGTACAAAGAGGCCAATTTGATGGTAACCTGAGTGCTTCTTTATTGGTTGCCTGTTAGCAAGGATACCACTGAAAAAATAAAGACATCGAATTCATATGATCTAATCAAAATGATCAAAGTCCTGTGTAACCTTTCCTTTCTCTCCGTGCCCTTGAAAATAGCTGTTCAACTGAAGAGTTTGAATCATCAATTGCTGAGAGAAATTTATAAAGGTGGGAGAGATGGTTATTTATTCCTATTTTGTGAGCATAGCTTTGTTACCATACTCCTTCATGAAAAGATTTTATTCTTTTTAAAATTTCTTAGTCAATTAGAATTCAAACGAAACTTGAGTGAACTGACTTGCCCAATGTGAATCAGGGAAATTTCAATGCTGTAAAACACATAATGGGATTATTGTAGATTAAAATTGATAATCTGGTTTTTGATGAAGGGATGTTGTGGTTGTTCGTGGAATACGGTAAGGTATCTCACATCCAGAATGATTCCACACAGATTGCAGATGGTTTAAGCTGAAGAAATTGTTTCACTTCACTCTACACAATCTTTCTTCTGCACAGCCCCGATTCCATTGCTTCAGCTGTCAGCTTTGGCTCCGTGGTTGCACACTCACCTCTGAATCTTCAGGTTCAAGACTGACCTGAGGAATTGAGCAAAAGAGTTGAGCCTGATTCTTCAATGCAACACTGCAGGAGTGCTGCATTGCTAGAGTGGCATCATTTGGATGAAGCATTAAACCAAAGCCCTGTCTGTCTGCCTGGCTGGATGTAAAACAGATTATCTGATCATGATCATCTTGCTGTCTGTGGGAATATGTGGAAATTTGCTGTCCACATTTCATACATTATAATTGCAAAGCATACTTGAAATAAAATTTATTGCCTGTAAAGTGTCCAGTGGTTGCGGAAGGTGCTGTAACTAATTGCTCTGCAGGACTCCCATTAGACTATAAGACCATAAGAAACAGGTGTAGGCTGCTCAGCCCTTTGAATCTGCTCCGTTATTCAATAAGATCATGGCTGATTCAACACCCCTCACATCTATTTTTCTGCCTTTTCCCCATAACCCCAGATCCCCTGACTGATCAAGAATCTATTTATCTCAGCAGTAAATATACACAAGACTCTGTCCCCCTACTTGTTTCAATGAGATCACCTCTCATTCTTCTAAACTCCAAAGAAGTAGAGTCCCAACCTATTTAACCTTCGGTCATAAGATAATTCTTTCATACCAAAGATCATCCCAGTGAGCTGTCTCTGAACTACCTAGCAAGCCTGTTCTGGGGCCATAGGCTGGATGGCAAAACCCTTGGACCATGTGTGGAGTGGATAGTCCTTTGGCATTTAATAACTCTTAAACGTTGTAGATGTAAGCACTGATGCATATCCAGGTTATGGTCTATCCCTATGATTGAGACCGAAACAGCACATGCATGATCTAGGAACCATGATTCTAAGAAGTTTAAAGACAATTGCACCTTTTTATGATGAATTTTGCAGGGGGAGGCTGAAGGTTGAACTTATTGAGGTTTGTAAAATCATGAGGGGCATGGATAGGGTAAATAAACAAGGTATTTTTCCCAGGGTGGGTGAGTCCAAAACTAGAGGGCATAGGTTTAAGGTGAGAGGGGTAAGATTTAAAAGAGACCTAAGGGGCAACATTTTCACATAGAGGGTGGTGTGTGTATAGAATGAGCTGCCAGAGGAAGTGGTGGAGGCTGGTACCATTCCAACATTTCAAAGGCATCTGGATGGTATATGTATAGGAAGGGTTTAGAGGGATATGGGCCAAATGTTGGCAAATGCAACTAGATTTATTTAGGATATCTGGTCAGCATGGACAAGTTAGACCAAAGGATTTGTTTCAGTGCTTGTATCTCTATGATTCTATAATGTTAATTAAGTCTAGGCAAAGCAGAGCTACAATTTTTACCTAAAATCTCAAAATCAGATTTTCTTCTTTTTCCCTTATTCTCGCATAAAAAGGATACCCAGAGGAACGATTGTAAAGAACTAATGAGCAAGTGCAGGTTGCCAGAAAGTGAGTTTATGGCTTTCTGGTCTGAAACTAGTCTGTGCTGAATTTGTGCAACATTATTTACTTTACTACATCTTGGATAAGTATAAAACCTCTTGGAATTGCAAACAGTAATGGATTTTGGAAGCAAATTGATGAATCTAGAATCAATGCCCTCCGATGTTTCAACAAAGCAGTTTGTTTGAAATAAATAAATACGTGAATGCGGCAAGACTTTGCTCCTTATTACCAGTGCAATTGCGTTTTGGTTAGCTCAGTTGGCTGGATAGCTGGCTTGCAATGCCAAGTGATGCCAATAGTACATGTTCCATTCCTGCATTCACTGAGGTTACCACAAAAGACTCTCCTCCTCAACTTCTCCCCTCATCTGAGGTATGGTGACCCTCTCCCTCTCATGAAAGAGCAACCCTCCAGTATGAGTGTAATGATTTTGCTGGGACCTGAGAGTTACAAACTGTGTATGGAAAGTATTGTCATATGCAAAGTTTGTTTAATCTTTAGCAAACTTAGTTAGTCTTATTTTATCATTTGATGTTGAACACTGGTAATTCTAAAAATGCTGTAACCGTAGCAGTTTAAATTATAATCTCAAATTGGCACAAGGAAGCAGATGAATGGAAATAAATACCTACGATGACCAATATTTTGGTCATTTGGTTAAATCATAAAATGTATAGAGTGCCAAGGAATTTTTATCTTTCAAAAGCTAAAACTGAAAGGATAAGATTATAAGAGAAGTCAAGGACAACAAAGCCCATTTAACTCAAAAAACACCCATCATTCTACCATTAAAATTCAATATTGTTTTGAACATCTTTGCCTCTATTAGTTTGTCAGAAAAATATTCCAAATATTTATCACTAAAGGCGTTTTTCCAAAAATCTGCTTCAAATGTAGCTTGCAGTCATTTAAGTGTATTTGCTCCTATTGTCCTGATACGATGTAATATTCTGAATTCGTTTCATTACTAATGCTCATTACCTCAGTGCGTACATGCCTCTTTAAAGCTCTACATCCAAACAACTAATACTGGATTCAACTAATCCAAATTCATGAAACAATGATGGTCTGTCACTACAGGTCTTTGATAGTCATTGTGAAATACATTGAATTTGTGAGTGTTGTCCAGTTCTGCAGCATCAGTGCCGTGAAAACAAAATACAACCCATCATATAACAGGTGAAACAGATTAAGTTAATATTGTAACATAGACATTCAAAACCCATTAGAGTTCTCTCAATTCATTGTGTTTACCAGGTGAGGAGGGAGAATCTGCTCCCCTCTTTTTAACTCCCCTCAGCTGACCTTAATAAATGTTTTTAACCCTTTTATATCAGGCAATTATACGTTTCAATTAAAACATAATTAATTATATCAAAATGAAGGAGCTACAATATAAGATTTTCGTGGGTGAAATAAAGAGGAATTTTATTACGAATGAGAAGACAATTAAAATGCAATATTAAATGCATCCACACAAAAAGATAAGTAATAAACTTAAAAAGAAGTAGAGATAGTGTCCAAATCCAACAGGAAATAAAAAGGTTTGCAGTTTAAAGTTATTTAAGTTCTTGGGTGGTGAAGATGATTTCAGTCCTGACTTTTTTGGATATTGTTTCATTTCTTCAGCAGTTGTCAAGTTTACTGATATCCCTGAGTTCTAAGTGAATGTTTCAAATTGCCTTTTCATCAGGCACTGGCTTTAAGCTTGAAAGGGACAAAGGGAGAGTGTGTTCCAGTACTTGCTTACAAATCCATTTTTCCTTCTGTCATCAGCTTCTCAAACGTAACCTCTGAAATGTAGTTGAGTATATATTCTGGAGTCTAGTTCCATTGTCTTTTATCGAGCTGGACCATCTGCAGGCAGCTTTCATTGCAATGTCTAATTTTCATAAAAAGTGTAAATTAACTGGGAGATACAGATTTTGAGTTTCAATGCCTTTATAATAATGTTAACTTTGGTCAAGCTGATCCTTGTTTACTGAGATAATTGGTACTGCAGATGCTGGAGAATCCGAGATAACAAGCATGGGGCTGGATGAACACAGCAGGTCAAGCAGCATCATAGGAGCAGGAAAACTTGACGTTTCGGGCCTAAACCTTTTCACTCCTCTCACTTTCATCAGGTCGGAGGGGTGGCCACAGGTACCTGCATGGGCCCCAGTTATGTCTGTCCCTTTGTGGAGTGTGTGGAACACTCTTTGTTCCAGTCCTGCTTCCCCTCCCCAACCAACCCATAACTCTTTCTCCAATCGAGTGATGATATCATCAGAACGGTTTCCCTTTCTGATGAAGGGTTTAGGCCCGAAACGTCAAGTTTTCCTGCTCCTATGATGCTGCTTGACCTGCTGTGTTCATCCAGCCCCATGCTTGTGATCCTTGTTTACTGATGGTTTCACAAGCTTGACTCAGCCTGGTCAGCTGATCACAGCTGGCTCAGTATTTTTCCTTATGTACAAGAAAGGCTTCAGGTATGGCAATCAGATGATGGAAATTGATAGTTCAATTTACCAAGATTGTACATAGGAAAACCAGGGCTGCTCAATAGCTTCCATTAGTTAGTTCTAGAACCAGAAATGTTCTGTCAGTGAGTCTCTTACTTACTTTTATTACGTTATTGCCTAGGACATCTCAAAGTGTTTTACAAGTAATGAAATACTTATAAACTGATGGTTCTGACAAGGGGTCACTGGACCAGAAACATTAACTCTGGTTTCTCTCCACAGATTTCTACCAGACTTGCTGAGCTTTTCCAGCAATTCCTTTTTTTTTTTGTTTCAGATTTCTGGCATCTGCAGTTCTTTCGGTTTTTTTGTCAAGTCTTTAACTCACTGCCACATCTCGTCCAGGTATGCCCACCTTGAAGAAGATCTGCTCCTCTCTCCAACATGATTTCCATTCCAATCTAGTTTCTTTTTCTTGTTCACTGTCGTCAATTTCGCTGTCACTCCTGGTGTTTGACAAGATATTTGCTAAAACCCGTTTCCACAGTCATATCACATTTCTCACTGACTGCCTCCAGCTCAATCTCACCCTCCTGGATTCCAACTGAAGTTTCCTCTGTCATGTTTTGGATCCATCCAGGATTACAAGGTATCTCTGTGATTCAGCGTTCCACAGACAGCTGTTCTAGCCGCAGCCTGGGATCCACGCTCAGTGCCATGCATTCTCAACCTTTCTCTCCCTCAGTACTGCTCACACTGGCTCAGAGCTTCCCTGCCTCCCAATTCCATTTCATCCTCCGGCTTATTCAAAGTTCCAGCAAGAAACTTTTCCTTTTCCTTTAAGGCATTAAGGAACACAAGAAGCTTGGAGATATGCACACTCCTCTGGAAGTTTCCCATCCTGCCTGCTCTCTGATTCCATCCCCTCTCCTAACCCACTTCCTGTCGTGTAATTATTATCCCTTCTGACCTTTTGCTCTCTGATGCTGAATGTTCTGTACTCAGCCATGGGCTCAGTTTTATCCCTCTGCTTCCCCACCTTACAGGATTTTGGGGACAATATGACGTTAAACTCTTCTTCCATCGCTTTCGCCTTGGTGTCCATTTCTTTAGACAAGAATCCTCTCCCCCATCTCACAGATCCCTTCGCCTATCTCTAACACTGTCCCTCCACCTGGATCCCTCCCTCTGGCTTTTTACTTACACTCGACTTGCTTTTTGAGAACTGTGGACGTGACATTTGTTGCCTCAATTTCTCTGCGCCTCACCCTCACCCATTCCAACCTCTGTCCCTCTGAAATGACTGCACTCCATGCTTTTGCATCCAACCCAGACTTTGTCACTAAGCCTGCCAATGAGGGTGGTGCTGATGTCTGGCAGACTGACCCTAAATTGCACATGCTAAGCACCAGCTCTCTGATGCCTCCTCCTATCCACCACCCCCCAACCACCCCTGCCGGAGTACGACCCCTGAATTGAGCATCAAACCGTTGTGACCACAACAGTCACTAACTTCATTTCATCTGGTGATCTCCCCTCCACTGCCTCCAAGCTCACAGTCTCCCAACCCCACACAGCTCACTTCTTCCTCCAAAATCCGCAAACATTACAGCCCTGGCAGTCCCTTTGACTCTGCCAGCTTCTGCTCCACAGAGCTCACCTCTTCCTACATCAGCTCAACTTTTTTTCTCCCCTTGCCCAGTCCCTTCCCATCTACATCTGCCATTCCTCTGACACTTTATATCAGTTTCAGAATTTCCAGTTTACGGGCTCTGGCTGCCTCCTCTTTACCATGGATGTGCAAGCCTTTTACACGTCCATTCTCCATCAGGATGGTCTCAGGGCTCTCCACTTCTTCCTGGAAAAAAAGGCCTGAACCATCCCCATCCACCACAACCCTCTTCCGCTTGGCCAAGCTCATCCTCACTCTGAACAGCTTCTCTTTTCACTCCTCTCACTTTCATCAGGTCAGAGGGGTGGCCACAGGTACCTGCATGGGCCCCAGTTATGTCTGTCCCTTTGTGGAGTGCGTGGAACACTCCTTGTTCCAGTCCTGCTTCCCCTCCCCAACCAACCCATAACTCTTTCTCCAATCGAGTGATGATATCATCAGAACGGTTTCCCTTTCTCATCTGAAATTGGAAATATTTATCCTGCTGTCACCTTCACTTGGTCCACCTACGACTCCTCTCTTCCCATTCTCAACGTCTCGGTCTCCATTTCTGGGGATAGGCTGGCTACTAATATGCGCACAAACCCCCTGACTCCCATAGTTACCTTAACTATACATGCTCACACCCTGCTTCCTGTAAAGAGTCTATTCCATTCTCCCAGTTCCTCCATCTCCATTGTTATCTGTTCCAATGATGCCAACTTCGTCATGGAAGCCTTCGGAATATCCAGTTTCTTCCTCAACCAAGGATTCCCCAGCACCATTGTTGACAGCTCTCTCAACTGGGTCTCACCCATTTCCCACACGTTGGCCCTCACCTGCTCCCACAATAGTGATAGGCTCTCCCTTGTCCTCACCTACCATCCCATCAGAATCCACATTCCGTGGATCATTAGTGACCATCATTGCCACATCCAGCAGGATGCCATCACTAGACACATATTCCCCTTCTCTCCCTTGTCAGCCTTTCACAAAGACCATTCTCTCCAGGACACCCTGGTCCACTCCTCTTTCATTGCCAACACACCCCCACAGCCCCATGGCACCTTTCCCTGAAATCACAGAGGTGCAACATCTGCCTGTTTACTTCCTCCCTCCTCACCATCCAAGGTGCCAAACACACTTTCCAGCTGAAGCAGCATTTTACCTGCACTTAATTCAGTCTAGTCTACTGTAATGGCTGTCCACAACATGGTCTCCTTTACAAAAACAAAGTCTCTGGAGAAGCTCAGCAGGTCTGGCAGCATCTGTGAAGGAGAAAACAGAGTTAACGTTTCGGGTCCGGTGACCCTTCCCGAGAACCCTGGGAGGATTCAAAACATCAGGGATGAAAATTCAGTTGGAATCCATGTGGGGTGAGTCTGAGCCAGAGGCAGTCACTGAGGAATGTGACATGGCTGTGGAAGCGAGTTTTAGCAAATACCTGGTCATACAGTTATGGTCTCCTTTACACTGAGGAGATGACAGCTTCACAGAACGCCTACATTCTGCCTACAAAAGAGACCATGAGCTTCTAGTTGCCTGCCACTTCAACACACCACTGTGTTCTCTGGCCAACATCTCTGTCTTGGGCTTGCTGCACTGCTCCAGCGAAGCTCAGTACAAGCTGGAAGAACAGCATCTCATATTCTGCTTGGGGACCCTGCAGCCTTCTGGATTTAGTATCAAGTTCAACAGTTTTAGGGCTGGACCACCTTTCCCCATGCTTACCCCCTGCCCCACACACCAGGCTTTGGCATCACATGGGCTGCTACCACACAATACCCATTGTCAGCCACTATTAGTCTCATTAGCAGCTATTTATTTCTCTAGACTGGCCTTTAACCATTCCTTTTTCCAACTGTTATTCTCTCTCCATGGGCTCTATCTCCACCTATCATTTACTCACCCACCTCCCCTCCACACCATCTTCAATATAAAGACAATATTTTTTCTCGCTACCGTCAGTTCTGAAGAAGGGCCAAAGGACCCAAAATGTTAACTCTGTTTTCTCTCCATAGATGCTGCTGGATCTGCTGAGCTTTTCTAGCAATTTTTGTTTTTGTTACTTTATAAACTGTGGTCACAGTTGTAATGTATCCAGCAGACAGTGTTCACACAGCAATTTCACATGAACAGCAAGATAGTAAGAATAATAATGATCAGACAATGTGTTTTTGTGATTGCAGTGATTTCTTATGCTGTCTCAATGAAGTACATGGATTCCATTTACTTAAACATCTCTTGAGAACTTATTTACAACTAAAAATGATACAGACAATGCAACAGAGTTATCTGTCCACGCATAGGATAGGGTGATGTAACAGATTGTCCTTGCCTGTGACATCCTGGCACTTGGCCCATATTACTGAACACTTAAAGAAACACTTTTCCTAAAGTGATGTTAACTGAGGAATAAATATTGTTTAGAATATTGGGGCAATAGCTCCTCTGTGCTGCTTTGACACAGATGACATTTGAGTGCATACTGGAGGTTAGTTTAGTGGCTCATTAAAAAATTGGCATCTTGTGACAATGTGGCAAACTCTCAGTACTGTACTGGAGCGTCAACTTTAGACTGTTACACACAAGTTCTAGAGATTTAGAACACAACATTATATTCCAGAGCCCATTGAGCCACAGCTAACACCCAACTATCATACAGTCTGGCCGCTTATGCATTTTGTAGCTGAGGTGGGATAACCTTGGGTGCAGTGGTTAGCACGCTTGACTCTGAGCATGAAACTTGGTGGCCAGGGGAAACGCATTCATAATGTGACTCGGCAATCTGTAAGTTCTTCCTACATAGTAGTGGGAAATATTTATGGTCAGTCATGTGACAGAAACAAAATTACAGTCTGTACCATCTCTATTCATAACTCTGAACTACAAAGTGTATGTAAAACTGCGACTGCCACAGCAACTTTGACACTTTGAAAGGCTGGAGGCTCAGTTGGCAGGAAGATTGGCGTGGATCATGTTCACAGAACTGAGTTCAATCTCCTTTTCTGGCTGTGTGGATTCTGGACTTGTCTCATTACCCACAGCAGAGGCCGTGTGTTGTATCTGCCTTTAGCCAGAGAACTGAGGAGGAACGACTGGAAGATTCTGACTTTACTATCCCCAAGTGGTCAATTACGACACTCCACAGGTGGGGTCTGAGAAGTTTGTTGGTTCAGATGTTCTTTCTGCTCTCAATGGTGTCCTCACACCTATAAATAAGAGAAATGGAGATTGATAGTTGGAAGTAAAGCTTGTGATGAATGGTTAACCAGTGATTAAATCTGAAATTGCATGTTCAGGGAGGAAGGGATGATTACTCCAATCACTGCTGAAGTTTACAACTAGGTTGACTTTTGATGATTTTTGTCTGTCATCAGGGTAAACAAAACGGAAATGTTGCATTAAAAGTATACTGGAGGCTATTTTTTCATGTACTGACTTTGGGAACGCGTGAGCCATAAATTGAACAAAGAGGAATTTTGTCTTGGTTCTTTTTATATACGATTTCTGTTGTTAATATAGGTGCCGAAGTATGGCGACTTAAACACTTTTCTTCGTATTTCTTGTAAAAGTACCGATGACAATAAGTTACTATCCTATCCTATTCTATTCTAAGAATGTAGACTTCCTTCACGTGAGAAATAAACGGCACTTAACCTTGAGAAGATCATTTTATGGAAAGTCTATCTACATTTCCAAAGATAAGTCTTTGTTAAGACGGAAACATATTTTTCAGCAGCTTATGCAAAGCTCTTCTACTGTATTTTATCATTCAGTAAGTCACACTTGAACAACACTCTTGGCTTTCCTGACATGCATTAGTTCTGGTTTTGTCAACCCCTCAGACTGAATAAAGTCTCATAATTGCGTTTAAACGGTTGCATGGCCTTGGGAGTGTTTAAATTAGGTATTTTATTTTAAGTATTATAAAATTTAAAAGTAGGCTCATTTATGAACAAGTTTACCAAGGAATAACAAATGTGACCCAGTTTTAAATATTCTTTTGCTTGAAGCAATTTTCTGTGTTTTCGTCAGAGCTCTCCATATTACCAGTTCCGACTGTTAGAGTCCAGAAGAATGAGGGAGAATTCATTGCAGTTGAAGACTGACGCACATTCTTGTTCATCTCCTGAAGTGTCCTATTGAAACCCCCAACCCCAGTTAATGACCATCGATCAAAATAGATTATTTTTACCCATTTCTCAAGTTATAATGCTCTTGCGTGAGAAGATGTTGGCTGCCTGCTGGCATTTACTCTGCTACCTACACTTTCCTTAATTTGGGAAGATTGTAGGGTAAAGCTGGCTGTTTGATTTATCAACCTCGGTGTGAAGTACAAAGCTTTGATGGAAAAACTGCTTAAAGAGGCAAAGTCATCCTGTGACAACCATTGAGGTGTGTGGGATTGCAGGAATAGGCAGATTTGGTCCACATCAAACGCTAGCTGTCTTTCAGTCTCTCCATGGTAACAGTCTAAGATCAAGCAAGTCAGTTTACAAGCTTGCTGTCACATTCAATCCCAAAATGAGTGCCTAATCTCATATTTGTGCCATCACTAAGATCACTTTTTTCCATCTCAGTAACATCACCCAAAGTTGCCTCTGTCTCTGCCTACCTGTTGCTGAATCCTTCACTCATGTCTTTGTTGCCTGTAGATTTGACAAGTCCAATGTACTCCCGGTTGGTCTTTGCCCTCTGGAAACCTGAATCCACCCAAGCCTCCGCTGTCCATGGCTAAATTCCCATCCACCGATTACCTCTGTGCTTACTGGCTTTCACCATCTCATGGTTAAAAAAAATCTCCATTTTAATAGTTTTCTCAAACCCACTCTTGGTCTCACCTTCTCTAACTCTGTAACCCTAACCCTAACCCTCTGAGGTATATGTGCCCCTCTCATTCCGGTGTCTTGTGCATCCAGATTTTAATTGTTCCACTATTGGTAGTCGGTACAACAGTTGCCCAGTTTTGCAAGTTTTGGAATACCATCCCTTCACTTCTCCATCTCTCTACCTCTCTTTATTGTCACAGTGCTATGGCTTTAAGAGGTATTTTGTCCTTTATTTTCATGAACAAAGAACAAAGAAAATTACAGCACAGGAACAAGCCCTTCGGCCCTCCAAGCCTGCGCCGATCCAGATCCTCTATCTAAACCTGTTGCCTATTTTCCAAGGATCTGTATCCCCCTGCTCCCTGCCCATTCATGTATCTATCTAGATACATCTTAAGTGATGCTATCATGCCCGCCTCTATCACCTCCACTGGCAACGCGTTCCAGGCACCCATCACCCTCTGCGTAAAGAACTTTCCACGCATATCTCCTTTAAATTTTTCCCCTCTCACCTTGAAATCGTGACTCCTAGTAATTGAGTCCCCCACTCTGGGGAAAAAGCTTCTTGCTATCCACCCTGTCTATACCTTTCATCTACCTTTTCTCTCACTCTGGGCTCCCTCTCTATCTACCTATTCACTCCTCTTCATCTGCTTAAATACGAACAGACTTGAAGCTGTAACTATGTTTCCTCTCTAAGGTCTTTCCAGACCTGTTGAGTTTTTCCAGCAATTCTGCTTTTGTTTACTGACCACCATGTTACATACCAGTAGCAATAGAGAGGAAAAGCCATCTAGTCCATTCATTCCAGAGTATAGAATTGTAATATGCTCTGACTCAGAACAGGCACACTTTATACTTCAAAACCAAAAATAATGGGAAATACCTTTAAAACATGAATTAGTCCACGTGATTTGTCTGGCCCTGATAACTTTATACTGTGCTTACCTTTGTATTTTACTGGAAGGTGATCTCCATCCCAAGCAGAAAGAGCTCCAACTTTCATGAGAAGGACTGTTCCCATCAATCTCCGATTTCTTCCCTCGCCCCAACCATGGGGTGGCTACTCTCTTCTTGCTAAAAATATGATGGCTTGCTAAATCATGTGGTTCTCTTAAGGAAGGTTGACACAGAGGTGATGAGCAGTCTATTCAAAGTCAATAAAGTAAACAGTTTGTGAGGCATAGGTTTTTATTTAAAGTTGGAACAACAGACGCAGCTTGAAGGGATGGTGTCAAACTCCCACAGAATCAGGATTTTTAGTTTTAGCCTTCTACAGTTGCTGGGTTCTTGAAGCTGGATGTGGAAGCTGTTACTATTCCCTGTAGAATCTATTTTACTGAATTCGTCTTTGCCAAGGGTGTGTTAATGGGATGTTACTACATTGGAACAGTTCATTAGCAGTAGTTAAGATGTAAACTATTTTGTTAAGCATTTTGACAGATTCGCAGTTAAGCCAATTCTTTTCTATTCATTTTATTTTGTCCGTATTTTAACTGTACTGTAAAAATAGTGTGTTTTACTTAAAGTCAAGAAGAGTGACCAATTGAATTGCATCAGGAATGCAACACCTTCAACTTAACCTTTAAAACCAGAAAAAGTTAAAGTCTAAACAATCTTCTTAATACATTCTGAGGAGGTTTAGTCTAGTTGATAACATTATTTAAACACTCCTTTAAATTCTTCTTTTGCCAAGCTTTTAGCCATCAGACCTAATATCTCCTTATATGGCTCCGTGTCAAATTTTGGATCATACCACCCTATGAAGTGCCTGGAGGCAGTTCACATGTTAGAAGAGCTGCGTGGGCATAAGTCACCAATATTGCTTGCTCCTGAGCTTTGAGAAAAAGAACCATTTATCATTCATATTATTGTCAATGTTTCTATTCGCAACCCCAGTAACTGTTTCTGGCAAGATACTTAAGCAGATTATTGTACTCCTTTGATGGGCACATGTATCTAATTTAACCAAATGACAAATTGCATGAGCTTACTCAAAAACAGACGCCTCTGCCAAGTCATGTGCTGCTGTGTTGTGGTGAAGCCTATTTCATCACAAGGTTGTTTTCCCTCCACATTTATTGCATTCTTTCTGTTTGCCTAATTATTTTAATGTGTCCATGTTTCACAAGAGGAGCAACCCAAGGGAGTTTGGGGGTGTCCAGGGACGGGGGGATGGGCCATGAGGGGGTCACGTATCCCAAGTGCCTGGTTGCAAATGATGTTCTAAAATGTTTTTTGTGCAGTCGAAATTTTGCAAATCAATGCTTGTGCACATCTGGCATTGGTTTAACCAGAATGCTTGCCCATTGTGAAACAATTAGGCAGAGGAGAGAAAACCACACATACTAACCTCTGATCTACGAAAGAAAAACTTAAGTGGTGCGAGTTGTGTTTCTATAACACATATATCTCAGGAGACATTACAGTCAATTTTTGCAGTTGAAATTTGTATTTTCTTAACTCTGTAGGATTGCCCTGTAAACAGAACTAATTTCACTGTACTTTTGTCTTAAAATAATCTTTTGCCTAGAAAAACAGACTTTTCTATGTACAGTATAGAACACAACTAACAATGAGCAATGTGCTTCAGGAAGTAGACATAACATTGCTCATTGCCTCCAAGTCAACAAAATCAATGGCTTGGGAAAACTACCTGTAAATTTCTTTCTACGTTTATTTTAATGAGCCCATTAATGGTAAATTTGGTAAATTGCTGAGGCCTAAAGGTCAGAAAGGCCCACAAACATGTTTATCAATCATTGCTGAGTTAGTTTTTTTCATTTAGTATAATGCCAGGGCTAGGTGCGGATTAGTATAAGATTTGGAAGCACACTAAATTGACAAGTTGGTGGATTGGGTAGATGGGTGGCAGATGAAGTTCAAAGTGGAACATCAGGCGATGCACTTTGCACACAAATACAGAGATACAGTATAAAATAAAAGTGCTTCCCCAAAAAGTGCTCAGGAGCAAAGAGACTTTGCTGTGTATGTGCATAAGCTATGAAACGTGACAGGACAGTCAGAGCGACAATCAATAAAGCATACAGTATCCTAGGCTTTATTAATATTAGATTTTTTCTTTCTTCACAGGACGAAGGCATCACTGGCCAGGCAGAACTTTTTGCCCAAAGGGCAGTTAAGGGTCAAACATATTGCTATGGGTCTGAAGTCACATGTAGGCCAGACCAAGCAAGGACGACAATGGATTCATGGTCATCATTAGATTCTTAACTCCAGATATTTATTGAATTCAAATTCCATTACCTGCTATGGCAGGATTCAAATCCGGGTCCCCAGAATGTTATCTGGGTGAACAGTCCAGCAATAATGCCACTGGGCAACCACCTCCCCTCTTGAGTACAGAAACAAGAAGGCAATGCTGATTTTATGGAGTCATAGAGCCATACAGCACACGCTTTGGACCAACCAGTCCATGCTGAACATAATCCCAAACTAAACTAGCCCCACCTGCCTGCTCCTGGCCCATATTCCTCCAAACTTTTCCTATTCATGTACTTATCCAAATGTCTTTTAAACATTGTAATTGTACCAACATCCAACACTTCTTCAGGAAGTTCATTCCACATGTGAACCATCCTTGTATAAGATCTCTGTTGAAGTATGGTGTGCAGTTCTGGATGTTAAACCTTTGGGAGGCTGTGAACACATTGGAGTGCTAAAAAGGTTGACAGGAATTGTTGCCAGGGATGAAAAACTCCAATTCTGAAGATAGGTTGGACTATTGGAACTGTTTTCCTGGAGAGGAGAAGGCTAGGAAGAAATTTGACAAAAGTTTCCTAAATCATGAGGGGATTGGATAGAGTAGATCAGAAAAATCTATTCCTTTTAATAAAAGGATCAAGAACTAACGGACATAGATTCAAGGTAATTTGCAAAAAAAAAAAAATGTGATGTGAAAAACGCTTTTTTGCACATTGAGCAGTTAGGGCCTTGAATGCACTGACTGGAAATGTAGTGGAGGTAGGTTCAATTGAGTCATAAGGTAGGAGTCCACAGTATTGGAAGTAATATATTGGCATGGATAGAGAATTGGCTAGTGGGCAGGGAACAGTAAGTACGATAAGGGGTTCCTTTCAGGTTGGTGATCTGTAACCAGTGGGGTTCCTAACCACGGAGGTCAGGGTTATGCCATCAATTGTTTAGAATATATATGAATGACCGATAGGAAGGAAGTGAATGTATTGTGGCCACATTTTCAGAAAATATAAAAATAGGTGGAAAGGCAGTTTACAGATAGACATTGATAGGTTAAGAAAATGAGCAAAATGTTTGCCAGTGGAGTATAATATGGGAAATGTGAAGTTGTGCATCTCAGAAAGGAAAACAAAGGAATAAAGTATTATATAAATGGAGAAAAACTGAAGAAAGCTGCAAAACACAGGGTCTTGGGGTTTGAAACACAGAAAGCTAGAACATAGGTGCTAGCAAGCAGGTAAACCGGAAGGTTAATGGAACATTGGTCCTTACTTCAAAGTGATTGGACTATAAGAGTAGGAAAGGCTTACAACAACTGTACAAGGTGCTGCGGAAACCATATCTGGAGTATTGTGAGCAGTTTTGGTCGCTTTATTTAAGAAGACGTATTATTTCATTGGAGACAGTTCAGAGGATGTTCACTGAGATGATCCCCAGCATTGAAGGATTGTCTTATGAGCAAGGGTTAAACAGATTGAGACTCTACTTTGGACTTTAGAAGAATGGGAGATCATCTCATTGAAACATGTAAGATTCTTAAGGTGCTTGGCAGGGTAAATGATGACAGGATGTTTCCCCCCATGGGAGAGTCTAGGACCAGACGGCATAGTCTCAGAATGAAGGGATGTCAATTTAAGACTGAGTTGAGGAGAAATTTCTTCTTGTGAGTCTTTGGAACACCTTGCCACACAGAACTGTGAGAGCAGAGTCTTGTATATATTTACCACTGCGATTGATGGATTCTTGATCAGTCAGGGGATTGGGGTTCTGGGGAAAGGGCAGGAAAGTGGACATGAGAAGTGATTGATTAGCTATGACCCTATTGAATGGCTCAGCACACTCAAGGGACCAAACAACCTTCTCCTGTTCCCACTTATGGCATTCGAGAGGCTTTTAGATGACAATATAAATAGAAACACTATTCAGGGTTATGAAGAAGGAGACATTATGTTTTAATGCTCATTTGGAGAGCTGATACAGATACAGGGGGCCAAACTGCCTCATTCAGGACCATAAAAAATTATGAGGCTCTCTGATATTACAGCAAAGGAGAGATCACCATTCACAGCCCCAGCACCAGCATCAAGCCCCAAGCTGAGTGTATCTCCAGTGCCAGGATTTCTGCCCTCCATGGTAATGCCTTGTTGACCTCAGTCAACTTTGTAACCTTGGAGTGATCATCACATTGGTTGCAGGTTCTTCAACCTCAGCCAGGGTGTCTGCTGACAGCAGCTAGCAGGCATGGTAGACCTGTTATCCTGTCTGAATATGAGCAGCCTGCAGCATAATGTTGGGTGCGAAGCATCCAGTGGTTTCTAGCAGCCTAAAGATATTAATTCTGCCCATCAGAACCATTGCTACCACACAGGACATCTGGGGCAGTCAAACAATCCTCAAAACTACACTTTCAACACAGGAATCACAGGCAGGAGATAGTAGAAACTGCCAATGCTGGAGTCTGAGATAACACGGTGTGGAGATGGTTAAACACAGCAGGCCAGGAAGCATCAGAGGATCAGGAAAGCTGACGTTTCAGGTCTGGACCCTTCTTCAAAAATTGGGGACGGGAAAGGCGTCTCTGAAATAAATAGAGAGAGGGGGAGGCGATTGCAGAAGGTATGTAGAGGAGCAGATAGGTCGGAGAGAAGACAGACAGGTCAAGGAGGCGGGGTTGGAGCCAGTAAAGGTAAGTGTAGGTAGGGAGTTGGGATGGGGATTGGTCAGTGAGGAGGGATGGGCAGGTAGGTGGGAGGGAAGACGGACAGATCAAGGAGGCGGGGTTGAGGCGAGTAGGTAGGAAGTGGGGGTGGGGGTTGGTCAGTAAGGTGGGAGGAGCGGATGGGTGGGAGAAAAGATGGACAGATCAAGGAGGCGGGGTTAAAATGGGCTGGTCTTATGATGAGTTCAGGGGAGGGAAGATTTTGAAGCTTGTGAAGTCCACATTGAGACCATTGGGCTGCAGGATTCCCAAGCGGAATATGAGGTACTGTTCCTCCAGCCTTCGGGTGGCATCGTTGTAGCACTGGAGGAGGCCCAGGATGGACATGCCATCCAAGGAGTGGGAGGGGGAGTTGAAGTGATTCGCGAATGGGAGGAGCAGTCATTTGTCACATACCGAGCGTAGGTGTTCCACAAAACGGTCTCCAAGCCTCCAATTGGTTTCCCCGATGTGGAGGAGGCCACATCAGGAACAGCGGATACTGTATCCCACGTTAGCAGATGTGCAGGTGAACATCTGTTTAATGTGGAAGGTTTACTTGGGGCCTGGGATGGGGGTGAGGGGGGAGGTGTACGGGCACGTGTAGCACTTCCTGCAATTGCAGGGAAAAGTGCCGGGGGTGGTGGGGTTAGTGGGAGCAAGGGAGCAGTTATGGGAGCAGTTGTAGCATGGCACACTGACCTCTACATCGCCGAGGCCAGGCGCCAGCTCTCTGACACCTCCTCATACCTCCCCCTTGAACATGACCCCACCTCTGACCACCAAAACATCATCTCCCAGACCATCTACAACCTCATCATTTCAGGTGATCTCCCACCCACTGCCTCCAACTTCATCGTTCCCAAACCCCGGACTGCCCATTTCTATCTCCTTCCCAAAATCCATAAACCTGACTGCCCTGGTTGACCCATTGCCTCTGCCTGCTCCTGCCTCACTGAACTTACCTCCACCTATCTTGACTCCATTTTCTCCCCCTTGGTCCAGGAACTCCCCACCTATGTCCGTGACACCACCCACACCCTCCACCTCCTCCAAAACTTCTGATTCCCTGGTGCCCAACACCTCATCTTCACCATGGACGTCCAGTCCCTATATACTTGCATTCCCCATGCAGGTGGCCTAAAAGCCCTCTGCTTCTTCCTCTCCCGCATGCCCGACCAGTCCCCCTCCACCAACACCCTTAACTGCTTCGCCAAACTCGTCCTCACCCTTAACAACTTCTCCTTCAACTCCTCCCACTTCCTACAGACAAAGGGGGTAGCCATGGGTACCCACATGGGCCCAAGCTATGCCTGCCTCTTTGAAGGATATGTGGAACAATTCCTCTTCCGCAGCTACACTGGCCCTATTCCCCACCTGTTCCTCCGTTACATTGATGACTGTATCGGCACCGCCTCGTGCTCCCACGAGGAGCTCAAACAGTTCATCCACTTCGCTAGTACCTTCCGTCCCAACCTTAAGTTCGCCTGGACTAAGTCTGATACCTCTCTCTCCTTCCTGGACCTCTCTGTGTCCATCTCTGGTAAACACCTGGAAACTGATATCTATTTCAAGCCTACCGACTCCCACAGCTACCTGGTCTAACACAGTCTCTCACCCACCTTCCTGCAAGGATGCGGTCCTCTGTTCCCAATTCCTCCACTTCCGCTGCATCTGCTCCCAAGATGAGGCATTCCACTCCCTGACACCCCAAATGTCCTCATTTTTCAAGGACCGCAATTTCCCCTCCTCAGTGGTCAAAAATGCCCTCGACCGCATCCCTCGCATTTCCCACACGTCATCCCTCACACCCCATCCCGCAATAACAACAAAGACAGAATTCCCCTTATCCTCACATATCCCCCCATTAACCTCCGGATTCAACACAACATCCTCCGCCACTTCCGCCATCTGCAATCTGACCCCACTACCAAGGACATTTTTCCCTCCCCACCCTTATCTGCCTTCCAGAAGGACCACTCTCTCCGTGACTCCCTTGTCCGCTCCACACTCCCCACTAGCCCCACCACCTCTGGCACTTTTCCCTGCAACTGCAGGAAGTGCTACACCTGCCCCTTCACCTCCCCCCTCACCCCCATCCCAGGCCCCAACAAAACCTTCCACATCAAACAGATGTTCACCTGCACATCTGCTAATGTGGTATATTGTATCTACTTTTCCCAATGTGGCCTCCTCTACATCGGGGAAACCAAGGGGAGGCTTGGAGACCGCTTTGTGGAACACCTACGCTCGGTTCATGACAAACGACGGCACCTCCCAGTCGCGAACCACTTCAACTCCCCCTCCCAATGCTTGGACGACGTGTCCATCCTGGGCCTCCTCCAGTGCCACAAAGATGCCACCCAAAGGCTGGAGGAACAGCACCTCATATTCCGCTTGGGAATCCTGCAGCCCAATGGTCTCAATGTGGACTTCACAAGCTTCAAAGTCTCCCTGCCCACGACCTCATCCCAAGACCAGCCCCTCTCATCCCCGCCTCCTTGACCTGTCCATCTTCCCTCCCACCTACCTGCTCATCCCTCCTCACTGACCAACACCCATCCCCACTCTCTACGTACACTCACCTTTACTGGCTTCATTCCCACCTCCTTGACCTGTCCGTCTTCTCTTCACCTATCTGCTCCTCTATCCACCTTCTACCATCGCCTCCTCCTTTCTCTATTTATTTCAGAGCCTCCTTCCTCTCCCCCATTGCTGAAGAAGGGCCCATACCCGAAACATCAGCTTTCCTGCTCCTCTGATGCTTCCTGGCCTGCTGTGTTAATCCATCTCTACACCTTGTTATATTAAACACAGACAGGAAGCATGGCAGAATTTGAGTGCATTTTTTTATGTTTTTGTATGGGGGATGCAGGCATTTAACAGTCAACTGCATTGCTGTTGGTCTGGAGGCATAGGTTGAACAGACCAAGTAAAGCTAGCAGAATAAAGGATCAGCGATAATAGGAACTGCAGATGCTGGACAATCCGAGATGACAAAGTGTAGAGCTGGATGAACACAGCAGGCCAAGCAGCATCATAGGAGCAGGAAAGCTTGGCGTTTCGGGCCTAGGCCCGAAATGTCAGACTAAAGGACCAGGTGGATTTTTACAGCAATCACATGATAGTTTCGTGCTGATCATTACTGAAGTCAGCTTCCAGATCTTTTAATTAATTCACCTGAAATACCACCAACCACTGTATTGGGATTTGAACCCATGTCCCCCATGATCTCATAGCAAGTCTTTTGAGGGCTTAACAGGGGAGACATGAGAAGTTGTTACCTCTGGGTGCACTCTATTGCTTTTGGAATCATTGTCTTAAGAAAATTAGTTGGTCATTTAGGATGGTGATGAGATGGAATTCCTTCGTTTATAACTTCCGAAATTATTTTTTGAAGCCTGATGCAATAGAATGCCTTCTTTATCCAGATCCACTGAAAATGTTGTAGTGGATGTGGAGAAGAGGTGGAAAGTCGAGATTTCCGTACAGAGTCATATTTAGAAATGGTCACTAGAGCAACGCAATGAAGAGTGCCTGGCACCAGTGGAATGGCATCTGGCACAGCTCTTGAGAGCAGTAGTGGAGTGGGAAACTGGTTGAATGAATGTATCGAATTTTCTTGACTCTTCACCTATTCAATTGACTCGAATAATTTACTTTCAAATATCAGTTTTAGTGTCAATTGGTTTTAAGTTTCATGTTTACTTGTGTTGTAATTAATTATTAATATTGGTGAGCTCTTTGTTCTAGGTAGCTTGACAAATTATTGTAAATCATCTCACTTGTATTGCACTGGACTGGCAAAGTCGATGGGATGGTACATGAAGAAATTTTGAGAGTGGGGCTTTTAAAGTAAGTGAGTCACATCAGCAGTTTTGAAAGGAGAAATAAAACCTGAGAAGTAATTAACTTTTGGCATCAGTGGAAAGGCACATTAATGAAGATTTCTGCCGATACGATGGATGCATGGGGAACTGAGGCAGAACTATGTCATGTAAAAGGTAGGGATACCAGCAAAAGGCCAATGAAGCAATTAAAACGAGTATGGTTTAAGAGCCAAACATCTCTGTTTTTGGAGAAAGATGGTGTACAGGATGCAACGAAAATGTGGGATTGAGACTAATTCAGGGGTTAAGGGATAAGTCTAATTGACAAAAAGGTAAAATCTTTTTTCCTAAAACAGTCTCTGTTCCTGCAGAGGCATGTGCAGCAATATTGCTGGGGGTGGTGTTTTTGTGCAGTAAAAGTGATGGACTGATCAATGTAGGCTGTGGCATGGGTAATGGGCCGAAAATTGCTGGAAAAGCACAACAGATATTGAGTGTCAGCGAATTGGAACATTTTTCCCACACCTTTCAGGTCATATTACTTCTACACAGACATTGCTCGAATGCAAAGTGATGCTGTCAATGGGTCTTCATGAACGTCTAATCCAATAGTGTATCAAGGTCATAAACAAAATTTAAGGGTAGGTGGAAAACAAAATGAGTGAATACGAGTCAATGCTACAAAAGAAGAAACAAAGAGAAGGAAAGAAAGATTGAATTCAGGGAGTGAGACAGGGGAAAAATAATTAAATTTAAACACCTTTAGGAGTAAGTTTTTATCTCTCTGGCCTGAGAGACTGTGCTTCATGTCAGGACTATCTTTATTCTTTCATGGGATGTGGGTGTGGTTGGCAAGGTGGGCACTAGTTGCCCTTGAGCTGAGTGACATCCTATCTTTCAGAATCACCTCCAACAATTTACCCACCACAGATGTCAGACTCACAGGTCTTTAGTTCCCCGGTTTCTTCTTACAGCCTTTTTTAAGTAAAGGCACAACATTAGCCACCCTCTAGTCCTCTATATTGATGAGAGTCTGGAGCCATTATAAGCCAGACCTAAATTTCCATCCCTGAAGAGCATTAGTAAAACAAAATTTTTGTCAAAGATCAATTTACTGCTGTAGTTATGGTCACCATTACTAAGATTAGTTTTTCGATTCTAGATTTATTGAATGACCTGAAACTTTACCAATCACTATGGTGAGATTTGAACCCCCACAGCATTAACCTGAACCTCTAGATTACTAGCCCAGTGCTACTATTACGAAGCAACCTATTAACATGGTCCTAACATTGTAAGAAGTAACCTTATGTAGTTCCAGTGGAATATCCTTGAATTTGGCTCCAAGCTGCACAGGGTCCAACCTCTTAGTGGAGCACTAACGGAATGCTACTGAGATCACAGTGGTATCACTGATGACCCCGGAGTCTCGAGTATATATTCATTAATCTTATCACCCCATCAATCTCATTCTCCTTTGTAACAAACTTTGGCCAAACTTTCAGTCAGCCAATCTGTTCCAGTATGGTGTGAGACAATAAAGCGAAATCAATTCAAATTTGGTCCAAACGTGATGCACCGTAACACCGTGGAACATTTTACTGCATAAATGGTGCTCTATAAATGAATGTTGTTGTTGCAGGTGCACAGTTCTACAGCTTGTGGCAGTGATGCTGAGGTCTATGTAGATAACTAGCTTTGTGAACTTCCATGACTGCCTTGTGTGGTTCCTGGCTACAGGAACTGTGCCATCCAAAAGCAGGTAGTCGAGCCATCTGCGTCATACGTAGGAGAATTTGTCATTATGCAGATTTGCTCCTCTGCTGGAGGAGAAAACTAAGGCACTGCACTGTAATGTCAGCCTATGTTAGGAACTCAGACCCCTGGTGGGGCTGGGGTCCAAATAGGACTTAGTTCAACTGAACTAAAAGGGGAATACTTGTCATAATGTATAACGTCATCGTAAATACATTCCGAACAATTGTGTCTTTGTAATTTCAACATATGTGACTGTGTAATCTTCTATTTTTAATTGCTGATCCAAGAATAAAAGAAACCTTTCTCCATATCACTGTAGGTCAAAGCCAAGAATACCCACTGCCTAACTGCAGGAGTAAGGGAGTATCTTGTCAAGATGTCCCAGACACCATGGCTGCATAGAGCAGATAGTGTTTTTGCTGCCCAGCACTTTTGCACGTTCATGAACAGATTTGCTTTTAATTTAGTAGCAACAGGGCAAGGAATCCAGGTGACAGCTGCAATTAATAACAATTTGATGGGGCAGAAAAGGAAAGGTGAAGATTATCTTTTGTGATAGAGACAGACAGAGCATCAGGTCCCTGGCAGCAGCATTAGTATGTTTGGTTTTGCAATCCTTGATAGATTGCTTTCTGCTTGTTTTGGACAAAATAATCCTGACTGTGGAAGAGGCATGAAAGCTTTGGCTTTGGATTCACCCGAACAGCTGCCCAGGAAAATCTGTGGTGTTAAATGATAAGATCACAACTGGAGTTCAGTGGATAACTTAATGGAGGCTGCTCTCTCACTAATTTAATTCCTCTCTGCATCTAAATGCTACAAGACATGAAACTCTCCGCAGTTACTCACTTTTTCTTTTTTAATTGTAACCTGTTTCATTATTTTCTTCGTAAGAAATATCACTTAATGTCCTAGTTGGTGAGTTTATAAATGTAAAGAAATATAATGCAAGAAATACTCAAGTATAAAATGGAAAGTAATAGGAAGACTGTGAAAAAGGGGGGACAAAAAACAAAACAATGAAAGTCGCAGAAAACTAACAACATCATTTTGGGAAGATGAGATGTGCAAGGAAAAAGCATAACTTGTCTCACTGCTACTCCAACCACTGTAATGTTAATTATCTGTATCTCTGGCTGTTTTTTATTTCACTCAGCGCTCTAATCTAATTGGGCCAAAACCAGGGACTGGAAATATGAGATTGCTGTCACTCCTGCCACTGCTGGAGTAGAGAACTGGAGAAATGGAGAACAAAACTGGGAAACCAGCACTAACTCCTACTTCAGGCACATGCCCAACTTCTCCAACTGCTCTGGTCATCATTGTGTATCCTGAGACCCCAAGCACATTCCCACTGACTGCCCCTCTCCTCCCTCTCCTACCTTTACCTCCAATCATGTGTTTAGCTTGACTTGACATTGTTTTTGTGAACAGAAGAAACTGAGTGTGGATATCATGGCACTGAAGAATCCACCAGATATTTATCACAATAAAACACATAGTACAAACATATAGTCATCCGGCACATACGTGTCTGAGCTAATATTAAGCCATTACTTTCCAGCAGGTGAAGACACTTCCAGTAGAGAGTCATGCTTTGAGAGATCTCAGATCTGATGGAGTCCGAGATCTTTATACCAAAAGGACCTGTGGCATGATACCACCAGGATTGGTAATACTTTTGTATGTCCTGGGCTAGTTGCTATTCCAGAAATCTTTGCTGGTTGCCAAGTATTTATATTTGAATTTCTAACTTGTACTCTGCCTAGTGGGCAATTTTGCTCATTCTCTACCTTTTTGCTTGTCATGTCTCTTTTTCATTCGCCTCTGTCTTTGAAGAAGAAAGTCCTGTGCCTTGGCATGGTTGGGAAATCAGTTGCTGGGCAAAGTTGTTCACATTTGCCTTCTAAGTATAAGTTGTCCTGGGGATGGTAATCCCACCTCCTTTGGTGTTACATGAAAATTCAGTAATGCAATGAGAAAATCTTGCTTTGTTGCTCAATAGTTAGTTGATGTGATGGTATGCGCTGCACATTCTGCTAGACCATTTGAACATGGATTGTCGGGTGACAATATGGTCACTGCCCACTTAGTACACACGTATCAAAACATATTGCAATTAAACTGCATTTCATTATCAGAGAATTTCTCATCCAGGATACCAAATAAATTAATAATAGCTCTCCAAGTGTCAACAAAGTTCATGAAAATGGTTGCCAAATGATGGGAAATTTGGAGATGTTATCCATCACATGGACGTACTCTTTCTTAAGGACTGTAAATAGGCTGTCTACTTTCATTCCAAAGAGTGGGAAGTGTGTAGATGTAGATGACCTTTCTACTGCTGTTTTTGACATGCTCTGCATGCCTCACATACATTTACAGGTGATTGTGTATCCTGACTCATCCCTGTTCATTACACAGATTCACACTTCAGTCTCATGTGTACAATACCCCATGTGTCTCTGCTGTAACATGGACATGGTATCTTGACCAAAGCTTTAGATATTGAGAATTATTAACTTTTGAAAATAACTTTGTTGTAATGTACCAACTTCGTCTCTGTGTGGCCAAAATCAAGTAATCTTTTCACATACTTCTTTAACATTAAGCCATCCATGGACAATGATTTTTTTGGATGGTTGGCCAGTTGCAATTAGCTCTGGCTACAGTGTAAGAGATCCATCTTGAGAACCTCTTCACCTTGGCAGTCTACAGTATCAACATGTTGATCAAGAAGAATATCTTGGTCATTGGGTGTGTTGGGTCATGTACACATAATGTATCAGATATCATCATCTTGATTCTTGGTTAATGCTTTACTTTAAAATCATATCCTTGGAGATCATCAAATGATTCCAATAAACCTGCAAAATTCTGACAGGACTAGACAGGCTAAACAGAGCAAGGATATTGTTGATGACCAGGGTGCTATCAACCAGGGATCCCAGTCTATGGATATTGGGTAGGCCATTTAGGACTGAGATGAGGAGAAATTTTTTCACCCAGAATGGTGAACCAGTCGAATTTTCTGCCACAGAAAGCAGTTGAGGCCAAAACATTGAATGTTTTCAAGGAGTTAAATATTGTTCTTAGTGCTAAAGGTATTAAATAGTATGGGGAGCAAGTGTACTGAGTTGGATGATTAGACATTTACTGGGGGATCTTACAAGAAACTGATCAACACACTCTTGTGGGGTGCTGTCTATATGACGAATGGAAGTCTGTTGATCTTGAAATTAATCCTTGCCTTTTGTCTGTCTTTGAGAAACTTCCAGATCTTTTCTGGCACTGTCTGATTGTCCATGTGAAGACCAAATGTGTCAAATATGTAAAACCCCTATTTGTCAAGTAAAATTTTCATATCTCTTTGCCCAAGATCATCTATCACTCAGTCTGTAAAACAGAACTGCATATATTGTTTGAATAACAGCATTTCAGTAAAGGTTTCACGGCTTGGCTAATCCATGATGAAGTTTCTGCCATCCACGATTCTACCTCAAGCATGTTGCACGGTACCATCTTAAGCAGTACGCATTTTGATTCTGAATTTGTGTCAGTTTTAATTATAAATTGTTCCTTCTTTAAGGACAAAGCCTTTGAAGCTGTTGTTGTTAGAAACAGTTACTTATGTGTCACCCGTCAGAGACGGTATCATGAATAAGTCTCTTAAAGGTGTACTGACATACTGACTGTGCGACACACCATAACCATGTTGCTTCTCACTTCTCCTCTGCCCCTGTTGCTGCTCCTGGGAAGGAGCATGTGAGGGAATTGGCAAGAAAGGGGCAAGCGAGCACAGCAGGAGCCTGGGATTGCAAAGAGAAAAGTGACAAGCGCTGTGGGGTGACCTGCAAAAGGGCAATGTAGGGTTGAGGTGGGATGGGGGGGGGTGGGGAATGAGTACAGTGTCATGTTTTAGTTATAGCTTATGTTTATTTTAAAGTAAGCAGCTGCCTGGGATTTCACTGCCATTGACATAACAGGCACCAGCCCTGTTTCTGTCCATTTGCAAGAAGTGCTCCGCTTAGGTGTGCTTTACAAATAAATGCACAGCTTTAAGATAGTCACAAATAAAGTCCATGGAGAATTCGGGAGCTGTGTCTATAACCAGAATGGCGAAATCACAACCACAAAGGAGTCGTTTAGGCAATCAGCATAGATGAATTCATGAAAATGTCAAATAAGCATATCAGTGAGAATGAATATGCAGATAAGCTCATCGGGTTAGATGAAACACAGAAAAGTAGAAAATAGGAGTGGGAGTAGGCCATTCAGCCCTTACAATCTACTTCACCATCTAATATGATCGTGGCTAACCATCCAACTCAGTCCTTTTACCTCTTACTTCCCATACCTTTTTATCCTTTTATCAGTAAGAACTAGATCTAAAACAATAACTCTGAATCTCACTCCACAGATGCTACCATACCTGATGAGAGTGTCCAGCAATTTCTGTTCTTGCTTCAGGGGCTGGTTTAGCTCAATTGACTGGCTGGTTGGTTTGCAAAGCAGTGTGATACCAACAGCACAGGTTCAATACTGATCATTGGTTGAGGTTACCATGAAAGATTCTCTTTCTCACCCTAAGAATGGTGGCCCTCAGGTTAGATCACCACAAGTTGTGTCTCTTTCTAATAAGAGAGTAGCCCTGTGGTCTGGGAAGACAATAATGACACAACAACAATTTTGTTTCGGACTTCCCCGCATTCACAGTATTTCAATTTTGTTGAAGTTTTCAAAGAATATCTATGAATTTGGATCAGTGATATCAATTCTGGTACTAATTGACAAATCAGTTTGAATCCAAACTGCTACAGATAGCACAATGAGGATTTTTTGATTATTATTGCTGGCAGCCCAGCATTTATTGCCTGTCCCCAGGTGCCCAATGAGAAGGTGGTGGTGAGCTGCCTTCTTGAACCGCTGCAGTCCGCTTGCTGTAGGTAGACCCACAATCCCTTTAGGGAGGGAATTCCAGCAACTGTGAAGGAACGGTGGTATATTTCCAACTCAGGATGAAACTTGTTTACAGGTACTGAAGCATACAAAACCTTGGACTTGAATCCAGCATGAGCAAGTTAGGGTTCGAGTGATAGCTGAGAGGGTCTGTGCCATGTTCTTGTTCCTGTCCACTGACATTTTGCTGACCTGAAAAACAAACAGGCACAGGAGATGGATACCTGTCTCAGGCAGCCAGGGTCCTAATTTACTCTGAAACCTTGCAGCCCAATGATGCAACTGATGTTGTGAGATAGACTGTCCCTCAGAAAATCAGGAGGCCAAATGGGACTAAACCCAGTAGCTAAACTTGGCTGGACTCTGGTCAGAAGACGTCACAGTAATTATTATCCTTTAACTTTCTTGACGATTTACTGTGAAAAAAGAGGAATTTGTCCTTTGGTCCTCATTGGTCCCGGGTTTGTCACATCTCCACCTCGTCCAGGTGACACCCTCCCCTTTATAAATCCTCTGAAGCCATTAACTTCAGGCTGGAAACGGCAATTGCTTGTCCCAATGGAGTAAAGAACCCATACCCACCATGAAGTCTCAGTACCACCACAAAACCCAGCGCCATGCCCACTGATTTCAAGTGAACAACAGCTTCACCAATTACAAATAAGGCCGAGGAGTTACAATGGCCCAGGTCTCACATATAAATGGAATCAAGGCTGCCCTGTCCCAAGCTAAAAACAGGGCAAATATTTTAAAACTTATTAGACTGTCCTCCAGTCATGGGTTATCCACTGCCCTCCCATAATCACAGGTTTCTATGAAGATTAAAGAGCACACATCGTGAACATGATTGTCATTCTAAGGGAACACTCAGACAAGGCAGGTATGTTCTGATTGGTTAGGGTGTTGCCATGCGGATGCAGCAGTTTGTGTTACCTTCCTTCTGAATAATTGAGACCCATTTCATGTATCATATACATTCAAACTGGTTATAGGTTTCAACCCAGCCTGCTTTTAGTCAGTTTCTGTGAGATGCATTAGATTAATGAATAACATCAGGGAACCCAGACAATGGCATAAGGAATGGGACAGAGATGGGGAGGAGAATGGTTAGAGAGAAAAATTGCAATTGGGGCTCTTTACAAGTTTTTGTGATCCAACACCAAACTAAAGAAGGCAAGAAGTTGAAGATATCTTCTAATGCGTCGTTACTATGATGCAAGCACCAGATTTAAACAAAGGGACACCACTTTATCTCCGGATATAGGGTGGACCATTTAGGTCTTAGATACGGAAACATTTCTTCAATCAAATGGTATCAAACCTGGTGAATTTGTTACTACCACTGAAGGTTGTGGAGGTTGAGCCACTGAATATTTTGAAGAAAGAGGTAGATAGACTGTTAGATTTCAAAAGCATCAAGGGATATGGGGAGGAAACAGGAATATGGCATTGAGATAGAGACTAAACTATGGTCATACTGAATGGTGAAGAAAATTCAATGGGCTGAATAGCGTAATCCTGCTCCTAATTTCTAAGTTTTTATTTTTATGCATCATGAGAAGGGGGCGCTGAATGGTTGGGTAATCATTGCATGGAGATACGGCTCAAACAATTACCTGTCAATTTTAATTCTTAGAGCATGCTGGACCACTGAGATGCAAGACACAGCAGAAAAATATTTCTTTATGACCACTGCGAGTAGTAGACATATAACATGGCAACTTAATGGTTTCAATTCAGTGTCAGCTCAGCCAAGGTGAAACATTTGACTCCAATGTTCCACATGAGGAAGTGGAAAATCAGCAAGCGATCCCATTTCTTAATCATCTACAGCAGTCATAGTTGGCTGGCCTTTGTATGCAGAGAGATTAGATGAAGACAAGCCAGGTTGCAGACTTGCTCACCAAGCCGATGTGTTTAATTGCAAATGTTTCGTCGCCCTGCTAGGTAGCATCGTCAGTGTGCCTCCAGTGAAGTGTTGGTGTTCTGTCTTGCTTGTTATTTATATGCCTTGTTTTGCTGGGGTGGTTGGCATTACTTCTGGTTCTGTTTTTCAGTGGTTTGTATATTGGGTCCAGTTCAATGTGCTTGTTGACGGAGTTCGAGTTGGAATGCCAGGCCTCCAGGAATTCCCTGGCATGCCTCTGTTTGGCTTGTGCTATTATGGACGTGTTGTCCCAGTCAAATTCGTGTCCTTCATTGTCCGTGTGTATTGAGACCAGTGAGAATTGGTCGTATCTCCTGGTGGTTAGTTGGTGTTCATGTAATTTTATCGTCAGTTTTCTTCCAGTGTGGCCTATGTAATGTCTCTCACAGCCCTTGCATGGTATTTTGTACATTACTTTGGTTTTATTGGTTGTGGGTATGGGATCCTTTATGTTTGTCAGTAGCTGTCGCAGGGTGGTTGTCGGTTTGTGGGATATCCTGATACCGAGGGGTCTGAGCAGTCTTGTGGTCATCTCTGATATGTCCCTGATGTATGGTAGGGTGACTAGTGTGTCTGGCCGTGTTGTGTCTTCTTGCTGTGGTCTGTCACGGAGGAAACGGCAGATTGTGCTTTTTGGGTACAAGTACAATCCGCTGTTATCCCCATGACAGACCACAACGGGAAGACACAACACAGACAGACTTACTAATCACCCTACCGTACATCAGGGACATATCAGAGATGACCACAAGTCTACTCAGACCCCCAGGTATCAGGATAGCCCACAATCCAACAACCACCCTGCGACATCTACTGACGAACGTAAAGGATCCCATACCCACAACCAATAAAACTAATGTAATATACAAAATACCATGCAAGGACTGTGAGAAACATTACATAGGCCAAACTGGAAGAAAACTGACGATAAAATTACATGAACACCAACTAACCACCAAGAGATACGACCAATTCTCACTCGTATCAATACACACGGACAATGAAGGACACGAATTTGACTGGGACAACACGTCCATAATAGCACAAGCCAAACAGAGGCATACCAGGGAATTCCTGGAGGCCTGGCATTCCAACTCGAACTCCGTCAACAAGCACATTGAACTGGACCCGATATACAAACCACTGAAAAACAGAACCGGAAGTAATGCCAACCACCCCAGCAAACCAAGGCATATAAGTAACAAGCAAGACAGAACACCAACGCTTCACCGGAGGCACACTGACGATGTTACCTAGCAGGGCGACGAAACATTTGCAATCAAACACACCGGCTCGGTGAGCAAGTCTACAACCTCATCCACGACTCGAGCTACAAATCTTCTCAAAGACCTTGAACAGAAGTCAGTTTCAGTTGTGATTTCTCACACAGCTGATCAGCCCAATAGTTTCTTTACACATGAAGAATGCTTTAAAGGCTATGGCAGTCCTGCCCTAAGTCTCTCTGCCTCTGTATCCCCTTTAAAATGTTCCCTAAACTCTACATCTTTGAATAAGTTTATCGTCATGCCTCCTAACGTGTCCTCACATTGGTGTAAATCTTTTGATAACACTCCCATGTAACACTTGGGGACATTTCACTACATTAAAAGTTCTCTGTCAGTCCAAGGTTTTGTTCCCAAGACACTGGATAGCTGCCAGTGTCATTGGCATTCTAGACTCAAGAGAAGCAGCATTGTTGAGGAAAGATGTGCAGCCAAGTGGAACAGTCAGTCCACAGAGAATTGGTTCATTTAACTTGTCAAGAATTAATATCTTCCATAAGGAAATGAGCAGCTGTTCTAATGGATTGCAAATGCAACATACCCCATTCCCGTTTTCAGGAACAAGAACAGGTTTCTGAATTTCTGAAGAAGGGTCTAGGCCTGAAACATCAGCCTTCCTGCTCCTCTGATGCTGCTTGGCCTGCTGTGTTCATCCAGCTCTACACTTTATTATCTCTGGAAAAGCTCAGCAGGTCTGGCAGTATCTGTGGAGAGAAATCAGGATTAACGTTTTGGGTCAAGTGTCCCAGTTCTGAGGAATTGCTATTTGCTGTATAAGATGATCTAATTCAGAAAGCCAGCATTTGAAGGATAGAACTAGAGCCAATCTTTACACACTTTCTTTTGGCATTTATTTACAGAGCTACAATTTATAAGCAAGCACCTCCAAACTCAACCACTACGGTATCAGTTTGTATCTGTTGGAATGGATACAGGCGTATCGCCATTTATTGCTCACTGTCTTTATAGAATTAGTTGCAACCAATATACATTTAATGCAAGGCTTTGCTTCAAGAATGGATTTCAGGAGACAGATTGCTAGAAACGATCAGTTACATTTTGCTCAGCCCAGTCACGTTCAGCTTGGTTGCTCTCCATGGTAGTGCTTACTTTATTATTGATACATATTTTAAAACTGGCAGATTTCTAATTTGTGGAAAGAGAGATTTGCATTGATATAGCACCTGGCATGACCTCAGGACATCTCAAAGCATTTTACAACCAATGCTGTACCTTCAGAATGTAGTCATTGTTGTAATTCAGGAATTCTGACAGTGAACACAGCAGGATTACAGCAGATGAAATGATCAGTTAATCTATTTTTTCAAGGATGTGATTTACAGAATAAATATCAATCCTACTTTTCTCTAAGATAATGTTATAGTTTTTCTTAAAAGGGCAGGTGTTTTAACATCTCCTCAGAAAAATGGCACTTCTGACAGTGAGCACTTTGTCCATCCCACATCAGCCTGGATCACACCACATGTATATGGAGTGGGACTTGAACCCAAAACTTTTGTGACTCAGAGGTAGGAGTGCTATCATTAAACTGGAAACCATTTTAACAGCAACTCATTTTTGATATTTTTTCAACAGTTCATCAAATATTATGAACCCTCAATAGTGACGTGATAGGCTGCCTAGATATTTTCAAATAATAAAGAGGTAATATCCTTTGTAGCAATAACATAGGCACAAGTAAGTGTGTGAAGTTAATCTTGGAGGTCACACAAGTTTGTGCTTAAATGCTAAACAGCGTCCTTCAGCTTAACGCATCCAAAAATTCTGATTTCGTGTTAGCTGTTTTTCATGTTTCTATGCAGCACCCATTTGTAGTTATGGCAGGATGGTGTGGCTATGTCTTCAGTGCCTGGCTGGTACATTTCAGGATGCTGCTGCTGTGACCTTAATGTGTGCTTTGTTCTAGGTACAGATTATACCAGGCAAACAAATCAAATAACCTTGACAACAGGAGAGAATGCAGTAAAGGACATCTTTAATCCAGTAGGGATCAGTAAGAGAGAAAGAGAGACAGGCAGGCTCATGTACAAAATATATAAAGGTTTAATGGAGCTCCATGGTGATATTTTCTGAAGCTGATTGCCCACAGTTAATTACTCTGTACCTTAGATAGGTATACATTTCAATAGTAAACTGGAGGTTCATGAACACCAGTTTGGAATATTTCCTTTTCATCCTACAATTATTTTGACCCCCTTAAGTTGTATTAACCACGTAAATTTCTTTTTGCTATAATGGGTATCATTGCATTTGATATTGACCATTCCTCAATAATATACATTATCTCCTTTGAAAATTATTGTTCTGATTTTATTCTAACCTACATGATCTCTCTGTGTTTTATGGATCCTACAATGGGCCAGTAAATTTTTGTATTTAAAAAGCAGTTTTTTTCATTTGCATCCTAATGAATTTATATTTTGTCAATGATCTGTATTTAGTTTCAGTTCAATGCATGCAAATTAAATATTCTTTAAAGGAAGAAGGATTGTTTCAAAAGAACTTTTGATGTATTTTTCTTTATGCAATTCTGTGATGTTCCATAATGTTGTGTGATGTCATTCATAGAACCACCACAGTGTGGAAACAGGTCATTTGGCATATCAAGTCCACATTAACCCTCCAAAGAGCATCCCATCTAACCTCACCCTCTACCCAATCCCCTGTAAACCTGCATTTCCTGCAGCGAACCCACCATGTCCTACACATCCCTGGGCACATTAGCATAGCCAATCCACCTAACCTGCAATGTGCAAACTCCACACAGAAGGTTACCCAAGGGTGGAATCAAAGCCAGGTCCCTGTTGCTGTGAGATAGTAGTGTTAACCACTGAGCCATTGTGCTGCCCTGTTGAAACAGGTTGCAACTTTCTCCATGGTTATAACTAGTGCTGCTTCAGATATGAAACAAGATGAACTAGGTCATTGTTTAACCCTCCCGGAGGAGAGATTGATCAGTTCCATTGGTTTGATGAAGCATTCTACCAGGGACATTGAGCTTGATCTAAAAATGGACTGAATGGCTGGGTTGGAGTATCAGAAAATCAAGGAAGTTACGCACATGATCCAAGAATTGTGAAAATGGTTCTCACTCCTGTTGTAAGTTTCATATCCTGAATCAATGCAGACAGACCACAGGTTGAGCCTTCCCCTCCCAAGAAGCAGCAGGGAAGCTAGGGATGATCATTGGTCAGGCTGGCACCAGGGAGTTCATACCTTCCTGCCACCACAGGAAGTTAAGTAAGTGCCAGGCAAGATAACTTCAATTGATTGACCACAAACGGGTCTCCATTGTGATTAACTCCATTACCAGCAGGAGAGAACACTGATCTCTTTCCTGACTGATCAAAGCAGGAGGGATTTGCCTGTTGGATTGAGGGAGGGGGTTTCAATCTTCCCAAAACTGGTGGGTGTTTCAGGGCAGGGATGAGTGGGTGATGGTGGTCACTGAAATCTCTCGGACCTGCTGCTCCTGGACATCCACGTTACTGTGCTGCCAACAGCTTCAGCCTCTGAGGTGGTGTCAACACTCAGCAGCTCCTGGCCTCTGATTGGCCAGCAGCTTCAGGCAGAATGGGAGCACACTGTTCCAGGAAGCAACCTGGCAAAAAGCCCAGCATGTGGGCAATCAGGCACAAGATCTGGTGGGCTTTCCCATTCGTTGTTGTGGGGCAGAGGGATGGGGTTTATGCCCATCACCACACTCCCAGAAGTATAGGATTCCACCCCTTGTAACAGGTTTATTTACAGTGCTTTGAAATGTTGACGCCGTTTCAACTCTGGCTTCCAGCTCCTTCCACACCTTTCTCTGAGTCCACGCTATTATAACCAGCCCCCGGCAAAGTTCCCCAATTTATCATGGGTCCAGATGGGGATACTCCAAATTGTTGAGCTCCAGTACGAGGTGGGAGGAACTGCCTCCACTTCTTTATTTACACCATCATTGATCGCAATGAGGTTAATTTCAGAAAGTTCCCTTCCATTGTGGATACCTTTCTCCCAGACCAAGTTAATTTATGTTCCAAAAGGAACTAATTTAATCAGGTTTTCAAAACAGCAAGATTATTAGTCACTACATGTGGGAAGATATAGTAATGCAACACAAATACTCACGGTAGGAATAAGAAGTGAGTCCAGAAAAAATAACATTTACATTGATACACAGGCTAGTGTCTGAGTTTTTCATAAAAAGTAAATAGTAGAACATTGCAGCCAATACATTGGAAGGTACTGGTCATGTTGACATTGATAATTGCGCAGTTGATTTTGACATCCTTGATTTTGTAAGTTGATTGAAATCCTTTTGACCTTTTGAAAAAGGCTAGGTGGTAGCATTCAGAGCAAAAGAAAGGCTTTCCTATTTTAACTGCAGTGGGTAGAATATCCCCACTTGCTTGGATAAATGCAGCTCCAACAACAGTCAAGTAGCTTGACACCATGCAGAACAAAGCAACTATCTTAGGCAGCACTTTCCAAAACCATGAGATCCACCACCAAGAAGGACAATGGCAGCAGATACATGGAACAGACCAAGCCACAGACAATCCTGATTTGGAAGTATATTGTTGTTCCTTCAGTATCACTGGGTCAAAATCCTGGAATTCCCTCCCTAAAAGCCTTGTGGGTATACTTACACCAAATGGACTGCAGCAGTCCTAGAAGGCAGCTCACCACCACCCTTTCAAGAACAACTAGGGGTGGGCATTAATGCTGGCCTAGTCAGTGATTCCCATATCCTATGAATGAATAAGAATAAGTCATTGAATTTACATCTTTAGGCTGTTGCAGTCCTCATTTAAAATACAAATGCCCAAATTAAAAGTCTAATATATCCATAAGTTCTTTAGGGTGCTGATCCATCATTATGACAACACCCAGGTTTAATCAATGAAGAACACAAGCTTCAATTTCAGCAGACTTGCATAATGAAATGCAGAGCAATTAAGCAATTACCACCGAGTTCCCGTCCAGGATTTAATTTTAATTACCATGTTCGTCATCTTGTATCTTTTTGGTTTGCCCCACGTCAACTTCATATCTATTCTGAAACATCACTTTGGCATCAGCTGAGCCAGCCTGATCCAAGAAAGTGAACTGGCCATGACCCAATTCTTAATTTAGAGCATAGAACATAGAATAGTGCAGCACAGTACAGGCTCTTTGGCCAACAATGTTGTGCCAAACTTTTACCCTAATCCTCAGGTCTATCTAACCTCCATTCCTACGTTATACTATCATCCAAACGCCTATCTAATAGCCACTTAAATGCCCCTAATGAGGCCGACTCCATTACCCTCTTCGGCAATGCATTTCACTCCCCTACCACTTTCTGAGTAAAGAACCTACCTCTGCTGTCTCCCCTATATCTACCTCCACTGACTTTAAAACCATACCCCTTCGTAATAGCTACCTCCACCACAGGAAAAAGTCTCTGACTGTCCACTCTATCTATACCTCTGATCATTTTGTACACCTCTATCAAGTCACCTCTCATCCTTTGTCGTTCTAAAGAGAAAAGCTCTAACTCTCTCAACCTTCCCTCCATTCCAGGCAACATCCTGCTAAATCTCCTCTGCACCTTTTCAAATGCTTCCACATCTTTCACTAATTTAGCTGACGTTCCCTGTCTAGCTTTTCCCCAGAACAGAAGCAAAACCAAAATGATGGAAATCTGAAATTCTCTCCCTGAGGGCACTGAGAGCCTCGAAGACTTGGCTCACAGCTCTTCACCCATTTAAAACAAAACCTGATATTTCTATTCCTTAACTTGTGATTTCCACTGTCCATCTATTGGCACAGGAGATAGGAGTGTAGGTTTGTTTATGGTGGACTGGATTAAAATGGTCAGAGACTTTTTAATGTGAGGCATACAGGGGCTGTCAATATTGAGAACACAATATCTTGTCTTTTACTTATAATTTAAGACTCTATCGTCATGTGTAACTAAAGATTGACCCAGTTCATAAATGCTCATTATTATCGTCTGAAAGGTTATTTTACTCACATGTCTTGTCTATCCTTCATTTCTCCCTGTCACAAGGCCATGTTTTTAGGTATTGAGACTTAGAAAGATTATTACATTGTAAATGATTGAAGAAACCATATGTCATAAACAGGCTATTAATTGGAATTAGTCATTACTTTGCAGTCAATTAAAGGTTGTTACTACATATTGCAGTTTGTAGTTCAATTGATTTTCTCATCTCATGACTCTAACCAAAATGGAGGAAAATAAATTTAAAGTCATGCTGAAAAGAGAACCGCACCTTTCAGCCTTCAGGAACCAAGAATGGGTTCAATAATTTTAAAGCCTGAACACTGCAACGAGGGGTATGTCAGGTTCCAAGCGATCAATTGTGATTCCATTCAGAGGCATCGACAAACCTTTCTGCAGCTGACAGCAAGACATCAGAATAGTGTGTTGCCTCCCTGGTGCCAGGATCAAGGATGTCTTGGAGAGGGTGCAGAGCATTCCCAAAGGGGAGAGGGACAAGCAGTGTACACACTGGAACTAACGACATAGGAAAACAAAAGGACGAGATTCTGAGGAAAGAATATAGGACATTAGGCAAGAATTTAAAAAGTATGTCCTCAAGGGTAGGAGTATCTGGATCACTCCAGTGTCACAACCTTGTGAGGGTAGGAATAGGAGGATAGAGCGGATGAATGCCTGACTTAAGAGCTGGTGCAGGGGAGAAGAAAGCATATTTTTGGATTATTGCAATCTCTCCTGGGGCAGAAGTGACCTGTGTAAGAAGGATAGATTGCACCTGAATTATGCAATTTACTGGTGCGGAGATTTACTACAGATTCTTGGGAGGATTTAAACTAGTAAGGGAGGTTGATTCAGTATATGGACAAAGAGACCTTGAAGTGCAAGTTCATATTTCCTTGAAAGTGGAGTCACAGGTAGACAGGATAGTGAAGAAGGCATTTGGTACGCTTGCCTTTATTGGTCAGTGCATTGTGTATAGGAGTTGGGAGGTCATGTTGCAGTAGTACAAGACGTTGGTTTGGCCACTTTTGAAATAGTGCATGCAATTCTAGTCTCCCTGTTTTAGGAAGGATGGTGTATAACTTGAAAGGGTTCAGAAAAGATTTACAAGGATGTTGCCAGGGTTGGAGGGTTTGAGCTACAGGGAGAGGCTGAATAGGCTGGGGACTATTTTCTCTGGAGCATCAGAGGCTGAGGGATGACCTTACAAATGTTTATAAAATCATGAGAGGCATGGATAGGGTGAATAGCCAAGGTCTTTAACCCAGGGTAGGGGACTCCAAAACTAGAAGGCATAGGTTGAAGGTGAGAGGGGAAAGATTTAAAAGGGACCTAAGGAGCAACTTTTTTCATGCAGAAGATGGTGAGTGTATGGAATGAGCTTCCAGAGGAAGTGGAGGAGGCTGGTATATTTACAACATTTAAAAGGCATCTGGATGGGTACATGAATAGGGAGGGTTTAGAGGGATATGGGCTAAATGTTGGCAAATAGGACTGGATTAATTTAGGATATCTGGTCGGCATGGATGAGTTGGACTGAAGAGTCTGCTTCCATGCTATACAGCTGTATGACTCTATGACTTCCTTCCATGTCTCTTACCTACTTCCAACCCCAAGCTCCTGTCATGATACAGGTTGCTTTTAGCACAAGAAAACCATTTTTATCCTTTCATAGTGCCCATTATCACTTCTCTAGCTTTTCTTCTTCCCTGACTCACCCTCAACAGTCCCTTTGTCTGTCTAAATGTTTTATTCTTTCTCTCTCTGGGCTCCAACTCCACCTAAATCATTCAGTCCTTGTCCAAACCCCCAAACACCTCCCCCTTCTCGTCATCAAGATGGATACCACGTTTTCCTTCATGCTATCTGTTCTGAAGTAGGGTCATTGGACTTGAAATGTGGACTCTGTTTTCTTTCCACAGGTGCTGCTAGACCTGCTGAGTTTCTCTCACAATTTCTGTTTTTGGTTTATGTTGTAGAAATTGTTCCTCTTGCACTCATCAGGACAAATGGAAGATTTTCAAAGAACAATAAATTGGTTTAGTTTGGGATTACATTCAGCATAGACTGGTTGGACTGAAGGGTCTATTTCTGTGTTCTATGACTCTACAGGAATAAGGGTTCTGATTGGTTGGCAAATTGACCCTGATTGACTAGCATGTTGCCATGGGAAAGGAAATGGGGAGCTATTAAAAATTAAGATGGAAATATTTAACCTCACAAGTATATCTCTCTGAAAGTAAAGTTGGTTTACAAAAATTACTTATGAAGTAGTAAAGTGCAAACCTCATGCAAAGTTTTTTATCAATACTGAATTACAAATCACATGGCTTTACTTTCACTCTCAGTGAAAAGGCTATAGTGACTGCTTGCAATCTGTTGACTGGTGTTTTGCCTGAAAATTATGTTATGAATGCAAGGTTTTATAAGATGTTTTGAGATTGCCTCTGTCTCTGTAATTCAAGATGAAGTTGTGTACTGAAGAGAGTCAGTTCACCTATTTTGAGTGCTGTCTGGCGAAAAGATAGTTTGCTTGGTTACCGTGGTGATGGGAAATGGGGCTGAGGGAAGTGAATCAAATATTACAAAGTCAGCAAGGCAAAATGTTCACAGCTGAAATGTAGGCAAGAGCAGTTGGGAGTAACTAGATGTTAAACTTCTGTCTCTGAGATGTTAGACAGAAAGTGGGGGTGAAGGTTTAACAGAGAGACAAAGGACTGGAGTTAGTAGGGAAGTGAGTAGTCCCCTCCTTTCTGGGGACTACCAGACAGCATATGAAAGGGAAGTTAGTCTCGAATTGAAGATTGAGTCTGGAAGATTTGTCCTGACAAAGCCAGGGAAGGAAAGAATCACCAGAATGAACCTTAACAGAGCCTTCTCCAAAAACTGAGAGAAACATTTTTTTTGATGGCCATTTGTTGTTACAAATCTATGAAAAAGGGAGAAGCTGGGAGTAATGTTGGATTGGTTGTTATAAAAACCACATTCTGTGAAAAGTGATCTATGAAGCACAACTGTGATATTAAGTTTTTGGCATCGTGCCTGATACCATTTTTGGGTTGGTGTTGAGGGGAGCTGCCTATTTCAAGCACAAGATTGTTCGAAGTACACAAATAAGGAGCCCACACCAGTTGGAAATTGCAGGGGTGACTGAAACGTGCTTTAAAGAGGCTGATCAAAGTTTTTTTTTCAGGGGAGCTGTCGATAGGGTGGGATGGATAACTTCTGTCAAACCAACAGGAGAATTCTTTCAAGTGGTTTTTATTGATTGCTGAGGCTCGGTACTGAAGAATTTGAGGTGAAAAAGCTTGTTGTACCTTTTTTTTTTGCTGTTGTGTCCCTGACCTGCTGTTTTGTATTGGACACAGGTCAGCTTCTCACAAAAAGGGAGAGAGGCAACAACACAGATAGTTCTCTTTTGATACATGCTACTCTTAATCTGAATTCTACATCTCTTGCACAGCAACAGAGAAAGGTTGACCTTCATATTACCTGGCAGTGCTTTTTTTCATGTGCGTGGGTGAGGAAATTGCATGCATCTCACATACAGCATTCACATTTCTCGTGTGCCTTTCACTAGCACAGACTGACTAAAATTATATTTTCTGATGGAATATTTCAATTGTTTTGATGATAATCTTGTGGAGGGCATAGGGAGGTGATCTTTAATGTAGTTCTGCTGGATTTACAAAGGAGTGTTGCAGCAATCTCCTCAAGAGGGAAGAGGACTATCCTTCTGGAAAATAGAGCTGATGCTACAGAGATGGGAAGCCCTGCACTCAGGAATGGGAGGGTTCTTCATAGACAATCCTACCCATCAAGAATTTTCAGAGGCCATTTCTCCAATCTCCACCTTAGCTAGGAGCAAATACTAACGCTCCTACAAGTCACCTTGAAGATTTGTTTTTATTGCACATAACTAAATGCAAGAGATGTTAGCAGGTCTGGCAGCATCCGTGGAGACAGAAACAATTGACATTTCCATCCTGACATGAGACTTCTTCAGAACTCAGTCAGGGATGGAACTTGAGCAGTACAAGGCATACTAGGTGCCTGGTTTCAACTCAGTGAAGCTAAAGTGGAAGCAGCATGCATTAAGACTAAAGAATGCCATACCCAATGGATCAGACCTAAGCTCTGCAGTCCTGCCACGTTCAGCGACAAATGGTGGTTGACAATAAAATGACTAAGAGGAGTGGAGACTCCAGAAAAATCATCATTGTCAATGATTGGGGGTGCTGCATATTAGCAACTCACTGAAACTACTTCAACAGCACGTTCCAAGCTCAACCCCTACCATCGAAGAACCGAGGCAGCAGAGGCATAGGAACCAGCCACACTATTCTGACTTGGAAATGTATCGCAGTTCCTTCAATTTCACAACATCAAAATCCTGGAATTCTCTAACTTGACAACGTTGCAGGTGTCACTACATCACACGACCTACAGTGGTTCAAGCAGGCACCTCACCACGACTTTCTCGAGCAATTAGGGATAGGCAACACTAAGGTCGATAATCAAAAGTTTGGTCAAAGGAGTAAGTTTCAGTGAGACACACTAACTTGATATGAGTTTTTTGAAGAGGTGGCAAAGAAGATTGAAGGCAAAGCAGTAGTCATTGCCTCATTGAAATTCACATAGACACTGAACAAGGTTCCACTGGCAATCAACAATGCTAGGTCGCTTGGAGTCCGGGGGAGCTAGCAAATTGGATAGAAGGTTGGCTTGAAGGTAGAAGACACAGTGGTGGTAGAGCTGGATGAATGCAGCAGGCCAAGCAGCATCAGAGGAGCAGGAAAGCTGAAGTTTTGGGTCGAGACCCTTCTTCAGGAAAGAAGAAGGTGGTGGTAGAGAGTTGTTTCTCAGTCTGGAGGCCAGGGACCAGCGATGTGCCACAAGGATCGATGCTGGATCCACTTTTTTTTGTTATTTAAATGATTTGGATATGAATATAATGGGTATGGTTAGTCAATGGGTGTAGTTGACACTGTAGAATGTTATCTTGTACAATGGTACCTTGATCAATTGGGCCAATGGGCTTAGGAGTGGCAGATGGAGTTTAATTTAGATAAATGTGTGCTGCATGACTCTTAAAGGAGCAGGGAGAGGTAGACGGGATTTGGGAAGTGAATTCCACAGCTCAGAGCCCCAAGCAGCTGAAGGTCACCCATACTTGACTTTGTTTGTCACATTCTTATTATTAAAATGTAGGTTCATAGGAATGTTATCATTTAAAAATACATTTTAAGAAAGCTTAAATGCTTGTTTCTCTACATGCTGAGACATTGTGGAATAAATACAACCAGTATGGACCAGTAAACCTGGTTCTGCTATTTACTTCAGACCCAGTTCTGGGTACTGGGTAGCACACCAGCCAGGATTGTTAGTCTAGATTAAGGACAGAAATGTTTGGAATGGAATTTGAACCAATAGCCTACTCATAAAGAAATGAGAGCATCTCTTGAAGCAAGCCAAACCGTTGAATCAGGCAGGCTTGTCACTGCAGACCCAACGATCAGTAAACGAGAGAACGCCGGAGGTTACAAGAAACATCAGCAAATTGTCGAGTGAAAAGTCAACTAAAAACTGTTGAGTATCCTAGTAGGTAACAACTTAAGTGTTTTGTCCAGTTTAATCATGAAAGTTTAGACGTTCTGACCAGTATCAAAGTGCTCTGTATCGGTATATGAATTTGTCTTGTACAGTAATGCTTAAAGTCAGCATTACAGTGGGGGGTATGTTACACGCCTTTTACTAAAGCAAGGCTCTCAATGTTTCAGAGGTTCCTTAATGGTGAATAGCTACAATGAACCAAAGTCTGCATTCAGTAGAACAATTTCACCTCCGTAACACCTCCAAAATGTCATCAGAATTTCCTTCAACAATCACACGATAGTGTGTCAAGCGGTTGAAGTACAGTGGACTTACTGTTAAGAGGAAGCGCATTTTACAAATTCTGCACTTTTCAGACTTGCGCATCTGAAGCAGAAGTGGCACATTTCAGGTTCCAATCAAAATCAGTTGTTCATTTCAGTACTTTCAGTTCTCCAAGTTTACTCAAACATTACTGGAGAGCTGATAGCTGAGATATGTAACAACGGTCTTCATCCTATTCTGTCTGAGTCTTTTTCTCCTTATTACAAGTGCTTCTCTGAGAACAGAGGAGACTGCATCAGGCATCGTTTGCCTGTACATTGGTCCCAGGATGCAAATGTCAACATTCATTTGACTGTATCGTTAGCAGTCTTCGCTCAGTTTTCATTCGATTTTAAAGTTTACCAGTGTTCTTGCTCGACATTGGCAGGGAGGAGTTCTAAAGAAACCAAGTACTGAATTCATCAGCATTTCCTTCCATTTCATCATTATTATTCTGTAGTCAATTTAAATGTGATTGGACTCTTGTCGCACAATGTTACTATCATGACCTTGGAGCCAGAAAGTCCTGAGTTAAATTACTACCTAACTCTATAGGTGTAGCATAACGTAAATGTTCAGGTTGATTAAGTCAGGCCATAGAAAGATTTTGGGGTACAGTTGAGGTAATGCCTCTGTCTGGCCTTTAAGTTATGAAATGTGTCCATGAAGCAGGTGATTAGGATCACATACCTGTCTTGATCTGCCAATTTTGGTGAAACAATCCGCAGATTGTGGTGCAGTTTAAGTGAGGCTGCATAGGAAAATGGTGGGGATCATTTTTAAAGTTCCTATATGGTGGTCTCACAACAGTGAACCACCCTCTGTTTCTTTAAATTTGCCCCCATGCCTTTTTTTTAAAATCTCTCTCCTCTCACCTGAAAAATGTGCCCCTTAGTCTTGAAATCCCCCTCCTAGAGAAAAGGCAACTACCATTAACTAAGGTATTATCTATACCTCTCATTATTTTATAAATCTTCTATCAGGTCCCCTCTCAACCTCCAACGCTCCAGTGGAAAAAGTACCAGCCTATCCAGCTTTACTTCCATAGCCGGCAATATCCTGGTAAGTCTTGTTTGAACCCTCTCCAGCTTGATAATATCCTTCCTGTTACTGGGTGACTAGAACTGGACACAGTATTCCAGAAGAGGCCTCACCAATGCCCTGTACAACCTCAACATGACTTCCTAACTCCTACACTCAAAGGACTGAGCAATGAAGGCAAAGGTGCCAAATGCCTTTTTAACCACCCTGTCTATATGTGATGCAAATGTCAAAGAATTATGTACCTGCACCCTAGGTCCCTCTGTTTTATAACACTACCCAAGTCCTACCATTAATTGTTTAAGCCCTGAAGTTGTTAGATGTACCAAAATGCAATACCTTGCATTTATCCAGATTGAACTCCATCTGCCAGTTTCCAGCCCATTGATCAAGATCCATTGTTAATCTTAGAAAACCTTCTTCACTACTACTATACTATTTTGGTGTTGCCTGCAAACTTACTAACTGTGCCTTCCATATTCTCATGCAAATTGTTTACGTAAGTAACAAACAGAGGACCCAGAACCAATCCCTGTGGAACACCGCTGGTCACAGGTCCCCAGTCCGAAAAGCAACCCTCCACCATTACTCTCTGTCTCCTGCCATTAAGCCAATTATGTATCCAATTGGCAGGGTCACCCTGAATCCCATGTGACTTAACTTTACTAATTAGTTTACCATGTAGAATCATGTCAAAGGCTTTACAAAAGTCCAAGTAACCAACGTCTACTGCTCTGCCCTCATCAAGTTTTTTTTTGGTAACTTCCTTAAAAAGTCAATCAAGTCTGAGAGGCATGATTTTATTCACACAAAACCATGCTGACTATCCCTCATCAATTTTTGCCTCTCTAAATGTCCATAAATCACATCTTTTAAAATCACCTCCCACAATTTACCATAACTGAAGTCAGACTCGCAGGTCTATAGTTCCCCAGTTTCTCCTTACAACCTTTCTTCAACAAAGGTACAACATTAGCCGTCCTCCAGTCACCAGGCACCTCACTTGTAGTTATAGATGATGCAAATATTTCTGCAAGGGATCTTGCAACTTCCTCTGGTACTTTCCACAACGTTCTGGGATACATTAGATCAGGTCTTGGAGATTAAACCACTTTTTATATTCTCTAAGACCTCCCAAACCTCCTCTTCTATAATGTGAACTGTTTTTAAAACATCAAAGTTTATTTCTCTGCATTCTGTAGACTCCATTTCTTTCTCCACAGTAAAACCTGATGTGAAATATCCATTTAGTATCTCTCCCATCTCCTGGGGTTCAACACAGACAACCTCCTTGATGTTTGAGAGGCCCTAACCTCTCTATAGTTGCCTTTTTGCTCTTAATGTATTTGTAGAATCTTTTTGGATTATCCTTATCGGCCAATGTTTTCTCATATGACCTCTTTGCCTTCCTGATTTCTCTCTTAAGAATGCCCCATACTCTTTATATTAATTTTAAGAGATTCAATTGAACCAAGTTGTCTATATCTAAAATAAGATTCTTTTATTTTTGACTCGAACCTCAATATTTAGTAAAAACCAAAAGAACCGTGGATGCTGTAAGTCAGAAGCAAAAGCAGAAATTGCTGGAAGAACAACACCTCTTTTTCCATTTGGGGACCTTGCAGCCCTCTGGATTCAATATCGAGTTCAATAATTATAGGGCTTGAACTCTCCAATGTCCGAGTCCCCTACCCGACACACCGAGCCTTATCATCCTATAGTGGCTAGCAATAGGTAGTGTGTAACGGCAAACTAGCCAAGCCAATTCTGATTAAAGGTCAGGCCTCAGAAAAGTGACACTTTTTTTGACCTGCTGTGATCAGCAATTTCTACTTTAACTTTTGAGTGATTTTTCTTTTGAATTTTATCGATAAATCAAGGTTGTTACAATAGTGCTGTAGTAAGGTTTGAGGCACAGTTAGAAGCGCTACCTTTCAATGAGACATTCAATTTAAGCCCTGTCTTCTATCTCAGGAAGTAGATGATCCTATGATACCACTTAGAATAGATACCACTTAGAATAGAATTCTAAGTCCCCATTTACCGCTATTCACCCTCCTAGCCAGATTGTTATCTACTCGTTTATCTTTCCAATTGTCTTCTCTCTCTTTGGGCTCTATCCCTACCTATCATTTACTCCTTGCTCCCTCCCCCACCTTATCTTCTGCATATAAACTGACATTTTCCTAGCTACCATCAGTTCTGAGAGATGGTCGCCAGACCTGAAATGATTTCTCTTCACAAATGCTGCCAGCCCCGCTGAACTTGTCCAGCAACTTCAGTTTTTGTTAATCAATATTTAGTTTTTATTCATCTGCTGTTTTAAAAAAAGGAAAGCCGTGCATGCATCATCTGTATTTTTTGAGTACTTTAATTCATTGATTATTATAGAATCATCATAGAATTTACAGTACAGAAGGAGGTTATTTGACCCATTGTGCCAGTACTGGCTCCCAAGGAGCTACCCAGTTTGTTCCATTCTCCAGCCTTATCTCTGAAGCCTTTTAACTTCATCACTTTGTGATATGTATCCAGCTCGCTTTTAAAGCCTCCTGCAGAATTCAGCTCCAAGCCTCTCCCAGGCAGCACATTCCAAATCCTAACAACTCTCTGAGATAACACAGTGTGGAGCTGGAGGAACACAGCAGGCCAGGCAGCATCAGAGGAGCAGGAAAGTTGACGTTTCAGGTCAGGACCCTGGCCTGCTGTGTTCCTCCAGCTCCACACTGTGTTATCTCTGACTCCAACATTGGCAGTTCTTACTAACTCTCTAAGTGGAAAAGTCTCTCCTCATTTCACTCCTAGCTCTCTTGCTTACATTCTTGAAATTGCGACTCCTAGTTACTGCAGCAGTAAATAGCGGAAACAGAATCCCTCTTTACCCTGTCAAAATTATTCATAATTTTAAACAATTTAATGAGATATTATTGAATGGCAACTGATACTCATTAAGTCAATATGCAGTTGTAAAAGTGCACAGCTGGATTGCCTGAATGTACCTAAGGCGTGCTCTGCAAAAGTAATGCATGTGGCTAAAGCAGTTTGGCTGTGATCATGCTGAGGCACAAACATCCCACCTGCATTGCACAGGATGGGCTGGGGTCAACTACCCAATTTATAGACTAGAATAGAATATCCTTTTATTGTCACATCTACTCCAGTACAGGAGTACAGTGAAAAGCCAGTATGTTGGCCAGTCCCCAAAGGTCTAAGAAATAATAAAAAGATGTGCATTTGTTCAGCACTTTTCACAACCTGTAGGATGGACGAAAACACTTAACAGCCAACGAAGTACACGTGCAGTAGGTCCCCTAAAACAACAATGACACTTTCTCATGAGTGCAGAGTTTTTTTTAACATGGGGAAGCTGTTGAATTGCAGTTACCATGTGGATCTGGCTTACCATGAAATTCTCTGCTTGTCATAGGCATTTTGGAAGGATTTAAAGATTGATAATTGTCCTTTCTCAGCTACAGTATGGCACTTTTTCCAAGGCCATCAAATCCTGGAGTGGAGACTTGAACCTGGAGCCAGAGGTCAGGAGGCTGTCAATGTACCACAAGACCTTTTTCGAAGTGTGGTTGCCTTAGGAAGCAGAGCAGCCAATTTACGTACAACCAGTTCTCCTAAACCACACCCTGATAGTGACTAGGTAATTTGTTTCAATGATGTTCATTGGGCATAGGTATTGACTGGGCACCTTGCTATTCTAAGTGGGATCATAGGATCATCTACTTCCTGAGATAAAAGACAGGCTTAAATTGAATGTCTCATTGAAAGATAGCACTTCTAACTGTGCCTTACTCCCTCAGTACAGCACTATAGTAACAAACTTGATTTACCAATAAAATTCAAAAGAAAAATCACTCAAAGATTAAAGTAGAAATTACTGATCACCAGCAGGTCAAAAAAGTGTCACTTTTCTGAGGCATGACCTTTAATCTGAATTAGCTTGGTTAACTCAGCAAACCCAAGCAATGCCTATCACATTCTGCTACTTGGATAGATAAGCAGGAAAAATAATGAGTCACACATGGCTCTATAATTGAGGTAGCAGCGTGTAGGCTGCACTCGCTGGTCCAATTTGAGCTGGAAAGCAGGTTAAAGTGTTTTGGAGTGAAGTTGTCATCTGCTTTATGAACAGGCAGCTGAAGAGTTTCCAGAAGGATTGATTAGATTACAATCAATTAATCAGAAAAAAAGCTTTACTCAGTATTAAATGGAAAAACTGCATAAAACGCAATGACAGATGTGTTTTTTTCAAAAGCATATTTTTCTAAATTAAACACTAGCATTCAGTGATCATTGATTGATGTTGGGTGAATATGACAAAGGATTTTTACTGTCGATGAAAAGTCACAGCATTATGGTCCCTGTAAATGCATTGGACTGAATTTTATTTCTTGGGGATGGAAACAGGGGCTAGGGCAGTTTCTGGGTGTTGAACCTGTCCCTTGCCCCAAAGGCGTAAACAACCATTGGTTAGAATTTTGATTGGGATATCCCTTAAATGGCATGTAATTTGGATACAGACAGTCCCTGATTTACGAAGATATGACTTATGAATACTCATACTTACAGACACAATCCCATCCAAGGATGCACTAATATTAAAGATTCAACATACGAATGTTTCCCTGTATTTTCAAACAGCTATTTTATACTGTCCTGTATTGTGTTCCAACTTGCATATGAATCGATTTGCAAACAGTCTCAAGAACTGAATCCATTAGCAATCAGGGATCACTAGCCTGTACAAATTTCAGTATTCCAAACACAGATAAAAATGAAATCTGAACAAGTAGGTTGCCTTTAAGCTACATGTACATTTGATGTATACCCAAGAGGGGTAACCTAAAGTTCTCTGGATGACAAAGGAGAGAGTAAGATGGAGCTGAAAAGGACGTTGACAGGTGTCAGGTTGTTAACACTGTCTATAGAAAGTTCAGAATGAAGGTATGAGAAGTGCTTACCAGCAGACATAAAGTGCAATCCAGAGACATCAGTAGGCATACAAATAGGAAAAGGGTTATATGAAGAAGACAATTAGCAAACAAAGTTAGCTATGCACCAAAAGCATGGTACTAAGTGAACAGTTTACATTTCTTTTTACCAGGGGTAAATGATGTTGTAACATCCACAATGATAGGTGATGTAGTTGAGATACTGGATGGGCCAAAATTGCTTTAAAAAAGAGAAACTCTGAGAAAGACTTAAAGATAAATCACATGAACAGAGTGGTATGCATTGTGGATACCAAGGTTCATACTGTTGGGAATTATAGAGACACTGACCATAATCTTCCAATCCTCTAAGATAGTAAAATGATGTTGGAGAACTGGAGAATTGCAAATGGCATACCTTTCTTTCAACTTGGTGTAAGGATAAACCTAGAAACTAAAGGAAACCCAATATATGCCAATCAGCTTGATCCTGGTGTTGGGAAAGCTTTTGGAAGCAATGAACTGGAAGAGGCATGGACTAGTTAAGGAATCTAAGTGCAGATTTGTTAAAGGCAAACTGTGATAACTTGATTGAATTGTTGAGGTACCAGAGAGGGCTGATGAAGGTAATACAGTAGATGTGATGTATAAAGATTTCCAAAGGGTAATTGATAAGTTGCCACATGATAACCTTTACAGCAAAGCTGAAATCAATGAGATGACATTGACAATGTGGATGCAAAATTAGCTATGTAACAGGAAACGATGTAATGATGAGCACTTGGTTTTTCTGACTGGAGGAAGGTGTGCAGTTGTGGATTTAGTACTCAGACCACTTGTATATTCATGACATGATTTGGGTATAGAGAATGCAATTTCAAAATTGCAGATGACAAAACTTGGAAGTATTTTAGGATGCTAGTGAGAATGAAGAAAGTTTTTTTTATTTGTTTACAGAATGTGGATGCTGTTGGCTAGACCAGCAATTATTTCCCATCCCTTAAAAAAGTGATGATGAGCTGCTCTTTTGAAATGCTGCAGTCCATGGGGTGCAGGGGTACCTACAACGCTGCTGGAAAGCAAATTTCAGTATCTTGATTCACCGGCAGTGAAGAGACAGTGATGTAGTTTCAAATCTGTGTCTCAAAGGGGAACTTGCAGGTGATGGTGTTCCCATGCTCTTGTCCTTTTGGGAATTAAAGTTCGTGGATTTGGATGATGCTGTCAAAGCTGCCTTGAAGCAATGCATCTTGTAACATGAAATGAGACATTTTGGCAGAAAGAACAAAGAGAACCATAGAAAATAAAGTGTGCAATTTTCAAGGGGGTAAGGTGACAGAGTCCTTGGGCCATATGTGCACAATTCATTGAATGGTGTACGGCAGCTCAAGAGTAGTTAATAAGACATACAGGATCCTGATCTTTATAAATGGAAGCATAAAGGTAAAGCTGCAATTGCCATAGACCTACTGGACCATTGGGTTGCCGTCTCATTAGGGAGAGATGGCTGGTGGTGGTTTAAGGGAGAGGTGAAGGTAGAAGTTGAGAAGTTAACTCCTTCATGGTTAGTTGCCTGGATTGTGATGCAATGTGATACCACCAGCATGGATTTAATTCCCAATCTGACTGAGGTTACCATGAAGGAGATTACATTGAATGCAAAAGCAAGGAACTTGTAATGCACCTTTATAAAACTCTGACTGTACCTCAACTGGAGAAATTTGATCAAATTTTGGTTGTTCTCTTGAGACAAAGGAAGGATGACAGGAGATCGGGAAAAGTTATTCAAAAGCATGATGGGTCTGGATAGAGCAGATAAAAAGGAGTTGTTCCTGTAAGTGAAAGGATGAAGAAATAAAAGGCACAAATTAAAAAGTGATTGCCCAAAGTACCAAGAGCAATGCGTTAATTTTTAAAAATTTACTCGGTAAATGGTTCTGATCTGAGATATAGTCCCAGAAAGGCAGGTGGAGGCAGATTCAATCATAACTTTCAAAGGGGAGTTGGATAGTCACTTGAAAGATAGAATTTGCTGGGCTGTAGGGAAAGGGTAAGGGCAGTAGGACTAGGCAAATGGAAAGGGATAGCACAGAATTGAGGGGCTAAATGGCTTCTTTTGTCCTGTAACCATTCTAAGATTTGTCAACTAAGCAATGAAACAGCGAATAAATATTTTAATGCAGGAGAACTAAAGATACGTAACAGGCTGCAAATTTGTTAGGGCTGGAACAGATAAGCTGCAAGCAGCAAAGGATGTGGTAAATTATTAAATGTGCGTGGTAGTAACTGAGAAAATAAACCTTGCGGTACACAATGTTCCCTTCAAAAATAGATGCATTTCCTGCTTTGCAGTATCTGCTTAATTATTTATTTTAAAATTTTTTGGTTCTTTTAGGACAATTTTTTTTTCTTAATTGCAAAATGTCATTGATTTTTAAAGTCCACCCATGTTCCTTTGTGTTGAGTGATGAAACTTATTTGAAATAAAATGTTTCCCTTTGCTCCCTTTTCTGGGTCCCTTTTGTCCCTTCACCACATTCAAATAAAACTGGAAACAAAAACAGAAATTGCTGGAAAAGCTCAGTAGGTCTGGCATTATCTGTGGAGAGAAATCAGAGTTAACGTTTTGCGTCCAGTGACCTTTCCTCGGGACTGATTGTAGCCAGGAAAATTAGTTCTTAGGAAAGATTCCTGGACCCGAAACATTAACTCTGATTTCTCTCCATAGATGCTGCCAGACCTGCTGAGCTTTTCCAACAATTTCTGTTTTTGTTTCTGATTTAGACCATCCACAGTTCTTTCGGTTTTTGTGTAGCTAGGAAAATGTCGATTTAATTGCAGAAGATAGGGTGGGGGGTGGAGGTAAAGGGTAAACGATAGGTGGGGATAGAGCCCAAAGAGAGAGAAGAACAGTTGGACAGACGAAGGAGTGGATAACGATCATAAGAATGAATAGCTACTCATAGAGGCAGTTAGTAGCTAACAATGGGTTGTGTGTAATAGTAGACCAGGTGATAACAAGGCCTAGTGTGTGCGGTTTGGGGAAGGACATGGGGAAACTTCAAGCCCTAAAGTCGTTGAACTCGATATTGAGTCCAGAAGGCTGTAGAGTCCCCAAGCAGAAAATAGCTGTTGTTCTTCTAGCTTGCACTGAGCTTCGCTGGAACAGTGCAGCAAGCCTGAGACAGAGATGTTGGCTAGGGAACAAGGTGGTTTGTTGAAGTGGCAGGCAACTGGAAGTGTGGGATTTTCCTTGCGAACAAAACATAGGTGTTCTGCAAAGCAGTCACCCGGTCTACACTTTGATTTCCCAATGCAGAGAATACCACATTGTGAACAATGAATGCAGTAGAATAGATTGTGGGTAGTGCGTGTAAGGCACTGCTTTACCTGAAAGGTGTGTTTGGACCCTTGGATAGTGAGGAGAGAGGAAGTAAACGGGTAGGTGTTAACCCTTTTGTGCTTGCAGGGGAAGGTGCTATGGGGCTGTGGGAGGATGTTGGGACTGAAGGAGGAGTGGACAAGTGTGTCCCTGTGAAGACTGACAAGGGAAGGGAGGAGAAGGGAATATGTGCCTGGTGGTTGCATCCCACTAGAGGTGGCAGAAATGACAGCTAATGATCCTCTGGATGTGGGTGCCAGTAGGATGGTAGGTAGCGACAAGAGGGACCCTATCACTGTTGTGGAAGGGAAGAGAGGGATGGTGAGGGCCCAAGTGCAGGAGATGGGTTGGACTCAGCTGAGGGCCCCATGAATTACGGTACTGGGAAATCCTTGGGTGAGGTAAAAGGTGGACATTTCGGAGGCATCCTTGTTGAAGTTGGGATCATTAGATTAGATGAGACAGAGGAACTGGGAGAATGGAATACAGTCTTTATAGGCAGCAGGGTATAAGGATGTAGAGTTAAGGTAAACTGTGGGAATCAGGGTTTCAGGTGGATATTGGTGGTCAGCCTATCCCCAGAAATGGAAACAGAGATTTCGAGGCAGGGAAGGAAGGAGTCTGAGATAGACCTGGTGAAAGTGAGAGCGGGATTGAAATTGGAGGCAAAATCGATAAACATAAAAGAGAGGGAGTAGCACCAATGATAGCATCAGTAACCGGAAAAACAGTTGTGGGTGGGGGCCAGAAAGTTCCATGTACCCCGCAGGGACACCACAAAGAGCCTGTATCGCCATTCAACAGAATCATGGCTGATCTGTTTTGTTTTCAATTCCGCATTTCCATCTACACTCAATCTTTGATTTCCCTGCCTGACAAGAATATTTGTTTTAAGAATATTCAATAATCCCCACCTCCATTGCCTTCTAAGACAGAGTTCCCACGTTGCACTATCCTCATGGAGAAAAGGTTCCCCTCATCTCTATCCTACAAGAGCAACACCTAATTCTAACAAAAATCAAAAGAACTGCTGGTGCTGTCAATCAGGAACAAAAACAGAGTTGATGGAAAAGCTCAGCAGATCTGGCAGTTCCCTAGACACACATTCCCCTCCCCTCCCTTGTTCACCTTCCGCAGGGACTGTTCCCTCCAGGACACCCTGGTCCATACCTCCTTCATCCCCAACACCTCCACACAGCCCTACGGCACCTTCCCCTGTAACCGGCAAAGGTGCAACACCTGCCCATTTACCTCCTCCCTCCCCAGTATCCAAGGGCCCAAACATACCTTCCAGGTGAAGCAACACTTCACCCGCACTTCCCAGAATCTAGTCTACTGCATTCGCTGCTCACAATGTGGTTTCCTCTACATGGGGAAAACAAAGCAGAGACTTGGCGACCGCTTCGCAGAACATCTACGTTCTGCTCGCAAAAAAGACCCTGAACTACCTGTTGCCTGCCACTTCAACGCACTACTCTGCTCCCTGGCCAACATCTCTGTCTCTGGCTTGCCGCAGTGTTCCAGTGAAGCCCAACGCAAGCTGGAGGAACAACACCTCATTTTCCGCTTGGGGACCCTACAGCCCCCTGGACTCAATATTGAGTTCAATAATTTTAAGGCCTAAAGTCTCCCATGTCATAGTCCACTACCCCTCACACCTGGCCTTGTTACCACATAGCCTGCCACTACACACCCACTGTTGTTAGTCACTAACAGTCCCCATTAACAACTATTCACCCTCTCAGCCTGATCGTTATCAACTCCTATGTCTGTCCAACTGCTTTTCTGTCTCTTTGGGCTCTATCCTATCCTTTACTCCCTACCCCACCCACCTCCCTATTTTCTGCTTATAAACTGACGCTTTCCCAGCCACCATCAGTTCTGAGGAAGAGTCACCGGACCCGAAACATTAACTCTGATTTTTCCTTCACAGATGCTGCCAGACCTGCTGAGCTTTGCCAGCAACTTTGTTTTTGTACCTAATTCTAACAACCTGCTCTCTACATCTAGGCTCATCCATAAAAGGAAGCAACATTTCCATGCCTACCTTGATAAGCACATCTTCATTTTTGTTGAATAGCATGTTAGCAGAGAGTCCTTTGGGGTCTTTTGGAAATAAGATAAAAGCTGAGAACAAGAAGGTGGTTTTATTTTCTTTTGAGATCATCCAGCCACTTGCCATCAGCGTTATTGAGAAAAGGGCCAGTTTCTGGAGGAATAATTTTCATTCTGTTTCTACCTTGCTCTTTACGTGGCTGCAGGGGTATCCAGGACAGCCTGCAACTGCTGCAGTCAGGATGGCCTCTAGGCCTGGGCTGGAGTTCCAGCTACAGGGAGAGTAACTGGCCTCCCAGAAGCTGACTGAAAACCACCAGTTGGATCCGTCACAAGGCTAGAGAGCAAGCCTGTAATCTGTATTGTTTATATAATTAACTGGGATGCAGCAAAATAGGCAGGAGTTGGTACACTGGCTGAAAGACCCTTCCTGACTCCCAGATGCCACCCTGAACTGAGGGAAATCAAGGCTCTAGACATGCTGAATGTGAGGTTCCTTTGATCCTCTGACTTTTATGCGATTGGTTCAAGATCAGTCGTTTGCTTACAAATCAACGTGCTGTTTACAGATCTACCTGAAAGATTAGACTGAGTTGACTCTGTGCCACAACTCTGTGTCCTACTGTGGTTTTTGATTAAAACCGCAACTGTGAACACTCCAAGTGTTTTGTTCAAAAATCTATTTTATTGTGCAAGACCAGTCGTTAAACAGTTACAACTGGATGAGTCAGACACCCTGTTTG
>JAHRHZ010000056.1:1951390-1961845 GCA_024137785.1 Ginglymostoma cirratum | reverse complement strand
CAGCAGGTCAAGCAGCTCCTATGATGCTGCTTGACCTGCTGTGTTCATCCAGCCCCATGCTTGTTATCTCGGATTCTCCAGCATCTGCAGTACCTTTTAACCCTGTTTGATAGGTGTCTTGTTATACAGGGTGATTTCGCATCCTCCCATTCTGACTAGTGTGGTTACACATTGCAGTCAGTTCTCCCACACAGCCAGACTACTGTTTGCTGAAAAATAGGTGTCAGCAGGCTATTCTACCTGTTGAGGTTGGATAGCTCTGTTGGGTGGCTTGCAATGCAGAGTGATGCCAACAGGGGTAACATGCTGGACATTATGCTTGAGTCTTTGGAATAAGGCTTCAACATTCTCACACAGAGGGGAATGTCTTTCCAAAGTACTTCACCTTTCACCTCTGCAACATTATATGCAAGAACGCCAACTCCAAAAGTGTTCAAATGATAACATTTGAAACAATTATTCCAGCTGTTACCGCTTATAGTATAGGCAATGTTATTAAATAGCAATGCTTGAAATGAAGGGGAAATAGAATTTCTGGCCTTTATCAAAGTGGGATTGATTCAAAATTCTATACTGTTTTTCAAGATATTGTTGAATTTTCTGTAAATTAATTGGTTAAGTTTTTTTTTATTCATTCACAGGATGAGGGGTGTCACTGGCTAGGCAGCATTTATTGCCCATTCCTAACTGCCCAGAGGGGAGTTAAGAGTCAATCACATTGCTGTGGGCCTGGAGTCACATGTAGGCCAGACCAGGTAAGGGTGGCAGTTTCCTTCCCTGAAGGACATTAGTGAACCAATTGGGCTTCCAATTGAAATTCTTAATTCCGCCATGGCAGGATTCAAACCCGGGTCCCTGGGACATTATCTGGGTCGCTGGATTAACAGTCCAGTGATAATACCACTAGGCCATTGCCTCCCCATTGAAGGAACTGTTGTCCAAAAATAAGAACAGTCTCAATCATGCTGTGAAGATATCCAGTATATCTTTGCAGGTTTGACTGCATTATGACGTAAAAGTGATGAATGTTCCTACCTAAATCTTTTGATGGTAACTCAAAATGCCTCCTAACAGTGCGTCCTTATACCCAGATTTGGCCCTCAGCAATTAGTGTGTGGGGAAGTTTACTTTGAACATGCAGAATTTCATGTATTTGAAGTCTTTGACTGTACGTTGAGTATTTGTTTCCAAAGCAGGGAATGATGTTAATTATTTGCTGGTCAATTAAGCCCTTTTCTGAAGACTTGCACAGTTTGCCTTCATCAATCAGAAAGCATAGTGATAGGGTGGATGCATACAGGTTCAGTCATAGCTGTCCAAAGGGATAAATACTTGATGGAGAAAAAGGTTACAGGCGTAAGAGCAAAGAGATTGGGAGCAACTAGATAGTGCCGACCTTTTCTAAAAACAGAATTAATAGGCCAAGCGGCTGCTTTCTGTGTTGTACTGTTGGAGAGTTGGTTAGCAATGTAAAGTGATGCCAACAAAGCAAGTTCACTTCCTGTTCAGGCTGCGATTGTATTAAAGGTCCCATCTTCTCAGCCTCCTCCTTACCTGTGGTGACCCTCCGATTAAACCACCACTGGTCATCCCTCTCTCTCTAATGAGAAAGTGAGACTATAATGACTTTTCCTTTTACTATTCTACGAAGTAGGAAAACCTTTTACATCATTGCCTATCAAGACGTTCCTGAGATCATGCTTTACAATTCTGGATTAGTTCTGCTTTTGGATTTCTTGTTTCAGGACAATCTGATATGGTAGTTTTAAATGTCAGTTTTCCCACTGTTCAATAAAATAACTCTATCAGGTTGAGGGTTTTCTAAACAACATTTCTCTCTTTAACCTGATAGTGTAATGACAATTCTGTTAAAACTGCAGTCAAGCATTGAAACTAAAAGAAATCAATTGTTCTGTCATAATTATTCTGAGTAAAAATTGTTAACATCAATATTCTGTCTCCATCCAACAGCTCTCTGCTCATACATATGCAAAATGGTTCACTTGTCAGGCCTTTACGGTATTAATTCTATGTGACAAACAGAAAGTCAGTCATTGACATTATTCTTTGGTTAACTGAATATGCATTAGCCTGTAGGAAATTGGTGACTTGTTCACTGTCACCTGAAATAACCTCTCTCAAGCTACCTGGGCTGTAGCATTTCTATGTTGTAGCAGTGAGTGCACTACATCAGTGATGGTTATTTCTTCCTTGCTTTCATTTGTTCTTTATTTATTTCTACATAAATTAGTGAGATGTTTTCCCACTGTATTTGACTGTTGTCAACAATGTCCTGCAGTGACTAATAGAGTACAAATTGGCCAGAATGTGAAGCTTTTAAACTGCTCGATGTTTGTTGCCAAGATTATTACGAAGATTAAAAGGTTGTTATTTCTGATGGTTGGTGATTTGTTATCCAATAATCTACCCAGTCAGGCAATGGACAGAACGGACTGAAATTGAAAGAAGTGGACCAATAGAAATGTGAATTGAAGTCTACAATGGAAGTCTAGAGGATGCGAGGTAATCAGTCTACTGAGCCATGCAAACCGAAACAATGCGGATTTAGCTATTTTGATAATCATGAATGTGGAAATCTCTACAAGTTGGAATAGCTGTGCAACGTCTGGCACTATGCCTTTCTTTGCAAAAAGAATCTGTATTGTTGTTTGCAGTGTTGCTGTTTGTCGGAGCAATGAGCAAATAGTAGGGAGAAACAAATAGCATAAGTCATGTTCACCTGACTATTTGGAAAATGAAGTGCATACTTTAACTCATGTCTGTCTTGAAAAATATTATTAATGTCTCAGCTTAAGAAAATGAATTAAAAGCAAGTAGAATCATTTCCTATCTTTCTATTTGGTGCACAACAAAAGACAAAACTGGACCTGAAAGAGGTTGAAGATTTATTTTGATTCCTCTGTGTTGTAGCAATGAGCAGATCATCCACAACACAAGGAAGATGTATTGTGCAAAGAAGTATATTATACATTTTGGAAACTGTGCATTGCCTCTTGCAGTATTGGAAATTAAATTGCCTCCCTCAGGATTCTTGTTGATCAAGAACTCTAGCCCTTGGCATACTTGCTAGAGATATCAAAGGGGAGCATATTATTGAATATTTCTTCCTCATGAAATAAACTACTCTTGCCTTTATTATGTGTCTGGTATTCCCACTCGACTGGAGAATATGAATCATTGAAACTTCAGTCACTCAGTAGAATTTACTTCTCTTGCAGTTCGCTCATCATTAACATTTTTGCACCGTTGTCAATTTTTTTCATTTTCCTTTTTGATAAATTGTTAAAAATTGGGAAGCTGAAGCCATTCTTTTTGACCCCACCATAAACTCAGTTGAGCTTGAAATTGCCAAGTTCCCACAATCTGTATTCAAGAAAGAAAGGGAAGGTTTTAATTCAAAGAGCAGAAAGGAAATTTAGTTGTCAGACACTTCGATTCCAAGTCCCATCAGTCCCTGAGATACCATTTTGATGTTGCATTGCGTTTAGAATTGAAGAATTGGTCGAGGGTTTTCAATGCTGTTATTTCAACATCAGAGCTGACCACTTGAAGGTGCTTGAGAGGTTTTAGAAAAAATGCAAATTCTATTCATATTCGAATTTTCATGAACTCTGCAATTGAAGAATTTCATTTAATAGCTGAAGACCACTTACAATGCAATGGATACAGGTTCAGAGATTGACAGCATCCACAACAATGATAACCTTTAACACATGAGCTATATTGAAACATTTCTATTCATTCTTAATACTGCAATGAAAATAGTTTTCTTCAATGGCAAGGGAAATGACAATGGAAGGTATAGTTTGAGGTCCAAATAAAAGTTGGGTAATACAAACCTACAAGATCAGATGAGCGAAGTCAAATAACAAGTTTGTATCATTTTCAAACTAAGATCAATAGAGTTTTGCTGCAAGGCATTAAAGATATAAAGCTAAGACAAGTGAATAGAGTTAATGTGCATATCAGCCATGATTACATGGGATGGCAGAGCAGGCCTGAAGGGCTGAATGGCTTCCTCCTTTCCTAAAATCAATATATTCTGGAAGTGAATCTTCTATCAGAACTGGAATCATCTAGATATATAGCAGTTTACAACCTACAAAGGCACGCAAAGTAAGACATTTCAGGAGGAAAGGTCTGTGATAGGGTGGAAATAATTCAATGAAAAATGTGATGTTAGTACAAATCAAAGGGATGATGAATGGACAAGTAATGAAACAAAAAATGCACCCAGAGGAACTGCGAAAAGCAACAGCAGAATACTATCTGAGAAATCGGAGCAGTGGTTATAATTTGAAATCATTCAATTCAGTGTAGTTTGGAAGGTTTATTTGCAACATCCGAAAACCAATTACACATTGTTACAGATGGGGAGAGAGGTGAATTAAACTCTTTGATATTTTCCTCCTTTCTGTCTGTAAGCAGAAGTGTTTTGATCTTTTTCCAAATACGCTGTGCTGTGTTTCTCCGAAACCGAGTCTGGAAAGTTTAATTTTAACGTAACCCACAATAAACTGTTTAGGGTTAAATTAGAAATATGTTTATTCAGACATTCGAACCTGGGGGATGACTGTCCTAACATGGACACACACACACAAGCATACAGTGCAGAAAAAGAAAATAGTTTATGCTTAAGAATAACTTGGATATCCATTTTTTTAATATTGATTTTAGGAAAAGAGGAAGCCATTCAGCCCTTCAGGCCTACTCTGCCATCCCATGTAATCATGGCTGATATGCACATTAACTCCATTCACTTCCCTTAGCTCTATATCCTTGATGCCTTGTAGCAAAACTCTATTGATCATTGTCAATGTCCCGAACTGTGTCTAGTTGGCTGAAGGCAGAGTGTCACAGAATTTCTTTGAAGTTAGTGATGAAGCCATAAGGTGATGTTTGTCGACAGTGACGGAATCTGTCTTATAGGCAGCTGCAAGCATTTACTTTCCAGAGAAGCCAGCTTTTGAAGGTAGGAACAAATTACTGCAGATTCTGGAATCTGTACTGAAAACAACAAATGCTGGAGATCATTGTGGATCAGACAGCATCCATGGCCTGAGCTCTGATGAAGAGTCATCTAGACTCAATATCAGCTTGCTCCCTCTCCATGGATGCTGTCTGCCCCACTGTGATCTCCAGCATTTGTTGTTTCCAGAAGGCTTTGAAGCTGCTTGAGAGAAACGGACTCCTGGAGGTTTACTTGGACTTCAGGCAGGGAACAGCTGCAGTCTGATTGTTTGTTCTGACCAAGTGGTTAGATTTTTAGCAGACTTGATGTCAACAAGATGTTAGCTAAGACAAGTATTTAGAAATGTATAATTAGAGCTTTTCAAAGAGCAGTTTTGGTCATACAACGTACTCGTTTAATCAGAGATAGCAGGAACTGCAGATGCTGGAGAATCTGAGATAACAAGGTGTAGAGCTGGATGAACACAGCAGGGCAAGCAGCATCAGAGGAGCAGGAAGGCTGATGTTTCGGGCCTAGACCCTTCTTCAGAATTCTTCAGACATGAATTCGGGCCTAGACCCTTCTTCAGAATTCTTCAGACATGAAGAAGGGTCTAGGCCCGAAACGTCAGCCTTCCTGCTCCTCTGATGCTGCTTGCCCTGCTGTGTTCATCCAGCTCTACACACTCTTTTAATCAGTCAGTTTTAACTAATTGATTAGGTTCCATTCTCTAGACATGGATCCATTGTTAACCTTAAGAGATAGATAGGGTTATTTGCAATTCCACAAGAATAATGAGGTTTGATTACTTTCCCTCTGTTATGAGCCTTTTGGGAAATATACTATCAACTATTCTCTTGTCTGTGTTGGCTGCAAAGTCCACACAAAGAAAAGGTGAAATTCTAGCAGGATAGTGTCTAAGCTTTATCCCAGTAATTGCTGTTGGAACTTGCCAGAATTGTTGTCATCAAGCAACATGTGATTGGCTGCCATGTTTTCGTTCAGCAAGTACGTCTTTAAAAACCAAACAAGGAAATGTAGCTTCTTAGAATAATTTATAATATCTAGTGTATTGAGTGTGGTTTTGGCATTTCAGACTTGATCGGCCGAGGGACCTCTTCTTCATTGTACGATTCTGTGCTTCCATGATCTTTCAGGTCCTGAGGATCTGACAATGTACAAGATTGATGAATTGACATCCAACAGAGCGCATCAAACTTGTCTCTCATTTTCATATTAATTATAAGAATTACTTCAGATATAACAGTTTTTATTTTGGATGTGGCTGTAACTTTTATTTCTATAATTCGGTAGACAGAATATGATTCTTGCATGAAATAAGAACAGAAAATACTGGAGAAACTCAGCCAATCTGGCAGCACCTGTAGAGAGATAAATAGTGTTAACACTTAGAGGCCATTATGACTCGAGAGAAGATTAACTCTCTTTCTCTCTCCACAGATGCTGCCAGACCTGCTAAATTTCTCCAGCATTCTCTGTTTCAGATTTCCAGATCTGCAGTGTTTACTTTGACTCTCCTGCAGAACTGGTTCGTGCAAGCATCCACTAGTTTAAAATAAATTCAAAGGCAGTTGACCTTACACAAGCCTCTCTGTAGGAAACATCTAATCTCAATCTGTGCTCTTCTTGAAATGGTTATCTAGCCATGATTATAAAACAAATCTCGCAGTGAGAAGTAGATGACCTTTGGTTATTGTGAAAGATTACAGGCTCCTGTAAGATTGTGGTTACCAGAGGGCCTTGTTAGACAATTACTCTTGAGTGCAGGAACATCTGAGTGTAATGACAAAAGGTGTTAGCTGCTGGAGCACAATTTTACAAAGTGCGGTGCCCACATAAACCATCTTCAGGTGACCTGCTCTGGGTTGTCCCTGGACATTTACCTGAAAGAGCTACTTCAATAATCCCAGTCCCAGGCATTTCTTTTTCATTTAGTGGCACCTGAGTATCGTTGGCAAAATTGATATTTGTCACCTCTCCCTAAATCCTCTTCAACTTTCTTCACCATTTCAGAGGGGTGTTGAGAGTAAACCACGTTGCTGTGGGCCTAGAATTGCTTGTAGGCCAGATTGGATAAGGATGGCAGATGCCTTTCTCTAAAGGGCATTCATGAGCCAGATGGACTTTTGGTAGTATTCTGGGGTTATCTTCATAAATTAAATTTAATTCATCCAGCTGCAAAATTGGGATGGGAACCCATATCCTCAGCATTAACACTGAGCTCAGATTATTAATCGAGTGAAATTAGCACTTCACCATCTTCGCTGTTCCTCTAGTGAGCTTATAATGGGGGGACATATACGGGCAATGGTTATGCCAAATTCCTAAAAGCTGCTAAGGCAGAGTAGAGAATGCCAGTTTTTAGTCCTGGAGATCAGTACTGTGTGAGCCAATAACTTGCCGAAGAGCCATCAATGCAGCAGCCAGGCTCTGTTAAATGGGCACCATAGTCAGACACAATTGGAGTTTTGCTCCTTAGAGTGAACATCTTCAGAAAAAATAAATCCATGAAGAATCTCAATGATTTTAATGGCTCTTAATCAGGGATTTTGGATTATTTGCAGTGTGTGTACTGTCTCTCTTGAAGGATGACCATTCAAACCAAAGTAAGAAGACTGGATCTTACGAGTGTACTGAACAGATTATGGTTTGTGAAATGTCCTAAAGATGAGAATTGTTTCTCAGTGGGCATCCCTTCTTAATGTTGTCTCCCTGGATCAGACACTTTAAAGGGTTCGTCATCTCCCGCACCCGAGAAAGCCCCCATATAACCTTGACAGGAATTGCTTTTCAGTCTTCCTGGATGGGGAGAACTGCTCCCTCCACTCCCCGCCTCCCCCCCCCCCCACTCCCCCCACCTCCCTTCCCACTTGCTGCTGGCTTTATTTCATCAGTGACGCAGTGAACCCTCAAATGGATATAACTTGACCTCATAAGGGGCTCTATTGACAGCCAGCTCCTGACCTCTCTTCTGACTCCTTCCCCACACCCCAGACCTCCACTCTGCAATACTAATCCTGCCACAGTGATCGGCACAAGCTGAAGGAACAGCTTTCTGATTAGACATCGTAGGAACCGTCGATGCTGGAGAATCTGAGATAACAAGGTGTACAGCTGGACGAACACAGCAGGCCAAGCAGCATCAGAGGAGCAGGAAAGCTGACGTTTCAGGTCTGGACTCTTCTTCAGACTTGAAGAAGGGTCCATTTTACTGAAGAAGGGTCTAGACCCGAAACATCAGCTTTCCTGTTCCTTTGATGCTGCCTGGCCTGCTGTGTTCATCCAACTCTACACATTGTTATCTCACTTTCTGATTAGTCGACTTACAGCTTTTGGGACTCCATATTGAGTTCCACAACTGTAGAGCATGACCTCTGTCTTCCATTTTGCTTAACTTACTTATATTTTATTTTGCCCACTTTCCTCAGCTGCATTTTGTTTGCTTTCCTCTCATCAGCAATTTTCTACCTCTCCTTTTAACACGATGATTACTACTTTTGTCTTTGTTAACCCCTGGCTATGTACTTATAAAGCTGTCTCAATGACGGAAAAATGCCTCAAAGCTCTTGTGCCAACAGCATGCGAGACTTGAAACATTAACTTTATTTTTCTCTCAAGAGATGCTGCCAGACCTGCTGAGTTTCTCCAGAATTCTCTGTCTTTATATAAGCTGTAAAAAGAGCCGGAAGCTAGAGTTAGAAGCGTAGAGTAGACACTTCAAAGCACTGTGAACAAAGCCTTTTACACACAGATAAACCAGTGTCTTCTCTGCATTGCATCAAGGTAGATAAAATATCCAACGCTAGATAATGTTAAGATATCTACCACATTGAGAATGATCAAGTCTCACAGTTGAAAGGATGCGCATGGCTTCTGACCCCAAGTTCATTTTCATTGAAGAGAATAATGACTTGTGTGGCAAGACTAGCAAGAAATACATTGCAATTCTTAATTAGATTTCAGCACGCACAAACACCGGAATCACAAGCACAAACCCAGCTGCAAAAACAATTTGTATTTATCCAGCTCTCTCAAGAAAAGGAAAAATGCCTCAAAGCATTTGTGTTTTTGGTATGATTTCATACATGTTCCAGTAAAGGACTGGTCAACACATTCCATGAGTGACTGAGTTTTCAAAGGAACCAGAGCATTTTTAATTGTTGAAGTGACAATTCGACATTCATGTAGAAATGTAGAGCATGAATTTTGACAAACCTATTTTAGAATTTTTCTGCATAGAATTTACAGGACACAAATAGGCATTTGGCTTATCTAGTTCATTCTGGTTTTTCTGTTCCAGACAAGCTTGGCTTCAACCTTTTCAACTTATCCTATCTGCATCATCACTTCCATTCCTTCTTCCCTCATACACTCATTCAGCTCCCTCTAAGAAAGTGTGAATCATCTCTTCTGACCCCATTATATCTCCCAATATGTAGTGCCTTCACTCATAATTGGTGCATACACAGACATCTTCCAATAAATTTAATATTTTACAGAATATTAATCCATTTGCTACCTGGGACCCAGATTTGATTCCAGCCTCTGGCAATTGTGTGTGTGGAGTTTGCACATTCTCCTCATGTGGAAAGTGTTGGAAGCGTTTAATAGATTAGGCAGAATCTGTGGAGAGAGAAATAGAGCTAGTAGGTAGAATCTCATCAGTTGGCATTTTGATCTTGACCTGTTTGGCTGTTGGCCATCCTTGCGTTTCACCAACTTTGCAACAGGTCAGTGAGAAATGACACAGTGGCTCAGTGGTTAGCACTACTACCTCACAAAACCAGAGACCCAGGTTCAATTCCAGAATTGGGGGTTTGTCTGTATGGAGTTTGCACGTTCTCCCCATGTCTGTGTGGGTTTCCTCTGTGTGCTCCAATTTCATCCCACAGTCCAAAGATGTGCAGGTTAAGTAGACTGGCCATGTTAAATTGTCCATAGTGTCCAAGGATGTGCAGGATTAGCCATGGGAAATGTCGGGTTACAGGGATAGGTGAGGAGGTGTGGGTCTGGGTGGGATGCTCTTCAGAGGGTCAGTGTGGACTTGATGGGTCAAATGGCCTGATTTCCCACTGTAGGGATTCTATGATGATAGATCTAAACCTGTCTGTGTTAGCTTTCAGCACAAACTGAAATGGAAATGTTGGAAAATCAATGACCTGACTTGCACCTACAGCCAGCCCTGCTGCAGATGTAATTTAAGTATCTTTTCCATCTATAAATATACAGATTTAATTCCCTGAAAAATATTTCCATGATATTGTTTTCTCTGTTTTACTGGTGGCATAAAATTGCTGATTAGACAAGGAAATGCAACTCATAAGAGATTTAAACCTATTTCAAAGCAATGCATTTCTGCAGTGTTAAAAGGTACTGCAGATGCTGGAGAATCCGAGATAACAAGCATGGGGCTGGATGAACACAGCAGGTCAAGCAGCATCATAGGAGCAGGAAAACTTGAC
>JAHRHZ010000056.1:1837066-1950990 GCA_024137785.1 Ginglymostoma cirratum | reverse complement strand
AATTTTCTGATGAAGGGTTTAGGCCCGAAATGTCAAGTTTTCCTGCTCCTATGATGCTGCTTGACCTGCTGTGTTCATCCAGCCCCATGCTTGTTATCTCGCATTTCTGCAGTGTGGTTTTTTTACTCAACAGCTGTAACCTCATGTTCAGCAGACCATAAGAAATTGGAACAGAAGTAGGCAGCTCAGCCCCTCAATCCTGCTCTGCCATCAATAGCATCATGACTAATACAAAATACAAAAGTATAGTTTTCTAAGATTACAGAGGGATCTTGATCAATGGGTCAATGGGCTGAAAAATGGCAGATGGAGTTCAATCTGGATAAATGCAAGGTATTGCATTTTGGTACATCAAACAATTTTAGGGCTTATACAATTAATCGTAGGGCCTCAGGTAGTGTTGTAGAACAGAGGGACCTAGGGTGCAGGTACATAATTATTTAAAGTTTGCATCAAATATAGACAGGGTGTTTAAAAAGGCATTTGGCACGCTTGCCTTCATTGCTCACTCCTTTAAGAGTAGGAGTTAGGAAGTCATGTTGAGGTTGTACAGGGCATTGGTGAGGCCTCTTCTGGAGTACTGCATCCAGTTCTGGTTGCCCAGTTACGGGAAGGATATTATTAAGCTGGAGAGGGTTCAGAAGAGATTCACCAGGATGTTGCCAGGTATGGGAGATTTGATTAATAAGGGAAGGCTGGATAGGCTGCAACATTTCTCGCTGAAGTGTAAGAGGTTGAGTGGTGACCTGACAGAAGTTTATAAAATAATGAGAGGTGTAGATAGAGTTGATGGTAGTTGTCTATTCCCCAAGATGGGAAATTTCAAGGCCAGGGGGCACATTTTTAAGGTGAGAGGAGAGAGATTTAAAAAAGATATAAGAGGGAAATGTTTTACACAGAGAGCAGTTCGCATGTGGAATGAAATTCTTGAGGAAGCGGTGGAGGTGGGTACAATTACAATGTTTAACTGCCATTTGGATGGATATACGAATAGGAAAGGTTTGGAGCGATATGGGCCAGGAGCAGGCAGGTGGGACCTCTTTAGATTGGGATTATGTTTGACATAGACTGGTTGGATCAAAGGGTCTGTTTCCATGCTGTATGATTTTATGAGTATTCTTGAAAAAACACACACTTTTGTCAAAGCTTTGCAGCTTGCGCTCATCAACATAATTCACAAGAAAGTCAAATTAACATCAATACTGTGTGAAAGGAGAATGCTGATTGGTTGACAAGTGCACTCTGGTAGAGGTGTTAATGTGGAGAATATGCCAATTAATGCTAACTGACAGTTAACTGCCAGGTTTTGTTTAAATTTTAAACCAGACATGTTGACTCTCAATTTCACAGAGCAATGTCTTTTCTGTCTTCAAAGAACAAGGCTCTGTATATTATAACATCTAGTGTCCAGTGCATGTAAGTGTACCAAATTGCAAACATGAGTGATAAACCTGTTGTCTTGTTTTTGCCAGAGGCTGGAATCAAATCTGGGTCCCTGGTAGCAAATGGATTAATATTCTGTAAAATATTAAATTTATTGGAAGATGTCTGTGTATGCACCAATTATGAGTGAAGGCACTACATATTGGGAGATATAATGGGGTCAGAAGAGATGATTCACACTTTCTTAGAGGGAGCTGAATGAGTGTATGAGGGAAGAAGGAATGGAAGTGATGATGCAGATATTAAGTTGAAAAGGTTGGAGCCAAGTTGTCTTGTGAAGAAGTGTACTTCTTCACACACTCAGCCTAATTTAACACAGTATAAAATGAGTTTAGGGGACAAATGATGTTTTAGCTGCCTACTCAGTCATGGGTTTTAGGTTTTTCCTAACGTTAAATTAATGACCATTATTAATAAAAGGCACCAGACAAACCCTCTATGTAAAATATCTCAAGGTTTTCCCATTTTATGGAATGCAGTGTGCTATTGGTAGCAAGAATGAGTTCTCTAAGAATATTTGACATGGTCACGTTAATTATTCTGAAGTTTTACTTGTGTAGCCCAGGTCAGCATTCAGAGGTTTATATTCAGTAAGTTTACTTACAGCCTGGTCATTTAGCTCCCTCTAGAGATTGGTCACATCAATGTCCAGTCCAAGACCTTCAAAGCATTGATGAGCTGAATGATAACATTTCATTCTATGTGAAATGTTTTATTAGTTTGAGCTCTCAAACCAAATGATTGAAAATTTCCAAATTTGACTTTTTAATACCTGATTATCCTGGAGTCTCTACCTCAGCATTTCACTCCCAAAGGTGAAAGCGGCAAACCTTTTGTGATTATCTTCCAAGGAGTGGGAACACAAAATGAAGGTGACAAAAGATTGAGGCTTATCAGAAGCATTTGAGTTCTGCCTGGCCTGCTGTGTTCATCCAGCTCCACACCTTGTTATCTGAGTTCAATTCAATATGTTGATGATTCCATAGTGTTGGAAATAAAGTGAACAAGGTTATAAAGAAACCGGGAAGCTCATAAAGGATACAAGAAATCAGAAATGAAATTGTCTCGGACCTCTTGTACATTCCTCTTTGCAACTGAATCGAGCTTAGCAGATGGTTATCTGCCTTTCACTTGCCCAGAGAATGGTCAGGGAAGCTTCCCAATGTCTCAGTTGGAAAACAAGTGAGTGTAATTCTACAATGACCATTGTAAATTCTTTGAATTCTGTCACTTAAATATAGACATTACATTTTGTAAGTCACTTCTCTAAGCTTCTATGCCTCTCCTTCATCCTTTAAGATGCTTCTTAAAACTTGCTTATTTAACCAAACCTTTGGCCATCTGTCCTAATATCTCCTTGATTGGCACATTGAGCTGTGTTTATATGCTCCCACTGAGCACCTTATCAGCCTGAATTGCAGGGAACATGTAAAATAAGTTGGGTGGTTAACGTACAAAAATACCGCCATTATGCACTGAGCAAGTGGGCACTGAAGTTGGCTGTCTTTCTGCCCTATATAAATAAACAACAGTCAATTTGGTTCCTTATTAAGCCAATTAAACTGAATAATATGCTGGCCAGGCAATCACAAGGCTAGTGTGGGCCCCTATGTGGGAGTAGGCTGGCCACTTTTAAGGATCTACATGAACAAAGGCTGGAGGGAATGGGGCACCTCATTGGGGTGTGTTTGGTGCACACTGGGTGTTCTTCCAAGATGCCCCACCCCAACCCCCTACTTCCTTTCAAGCCACTGGCCTGTCAGATCCTGGCGGCTGACACCCTCCCCCTCCAGCCTAGGCTTCCTCTAAAACCACAGGGCAACCATAACCTTCCTGGGGTCCCTTCCTGTAGTATCAGTAGCACTATCTACTGGACCCTGGTGCTGCTGGAGTGATAGTTCCTGAGGACAGGGGCTTCCTCCCAAATAGGGGACAGACCATTTCAAAAAATAGGAGCAGGATAAGGCTATTCTTCCCCACAGGCCTGCTCCAACATTCCAACAAAATTATGGCTGATTTGTCCCAGACTTCAATTCCTCTTTCAGGCCAGCAATGTGTAGCCCTCAAGTCCCCAATATTTCAAAAATCTACCTAACTCCTCTTTAAATATCTTCAATGATCTGTTCTCCACAGGTCCCGAGGGTGGAGAATTCCAGGGATACACTACCCTCTGGGAGAAGAAATTCCTGCCCATTTCAGTTTTTCAGGCTAAAAAAAATGCTCCTCAGGACATGCAGTCCTATTAACAATAGCACATTCTTTAGATGGGTGCTCCCAAATTCTGCACACATGTCCCCTCATTCAAGATTCCCTCAATCATGAAAGATCTTCTCAACATCTACCCTGTCAAGCCCCCTCAGAATTTTGTATCATTCAATAAGATCATCTTTTATTCTTCTAAATTCTCATGACTAAAGGTCTCACCTGTTTGGCTATTTTGATTAGGCTGATTTCTGGGATGTAGGGGTTGGTTCATGAATCTCTTTTGGACTGCCTCCAACGCTAGCACACCCTTGCTTAGATATGGGGACCAAAACTGTACATAGTACTTCAGGTACAGCATCATTAATGCCTTGTAAGATTATGACAAGATCACCTACTTTTGATCTCCAGGCCACTAGCAATAAAGGCAAAAATTCCTTTTGCCTTGCTGCATCTGTTTTTTGAGTTTCATGCACAAGAACACCCAGATCACTCAGCATTGCACCTTTTTTTTTGCAATTCATAAGCATCTAAATAATTGTAAACCTTTTAATTCCTCCTACTAAGGAGTATAACCTTATGCTTTCCTAAACTCCATCTGCCAAGACTTTGCCCAATTTCTCTTGATCTATATTCTCTAAAAATTGGTTAGGCACTCATCATAACTTGCCCTCCCATCTGTTTTTCTATTGTCACAAACCTGGATACAGGTCAGTCATCTAGATGGTAAATAATTGACCCTAGGACTGCTGTTTGTGGTACTGCAGAAATCATGTCTTTCCGACCTGAAACACCCTGTTTTCATTCTGACTTTCTCTCTCTCTCTCCCTCCTGTGCGGTAACTAATTCTCAATCTGTAGTCATGGATTACTGCCGAAACCGTGGGCTCCTGCAAGGAACGAGTCAGTTTCCAGTTAATCTTCCTTCATGGGAGGGGGCCTAGGGTGAGAGCAGCCATAAAATCTGGCCCATTGTCAAATTTTATCTGATGACACTTCTGAAAAGCATGTTATTGTTGGTAGGACTGCAAGTTCTAAGGAGCATTTTTATTTGCAAAAATTTAACATTGCCACACCATATCTCGATGATATACAGTACATCCTGTTTACCTTTTAGCACTGAACACTTGGTCTTTGAACAACTACAATAATCTTGCTTTTTTTTGAGAGTATCAAGAGCGATCGGTGTTTTCTTCTTTGGAAATCAACAGAAACATGCAGCATTTACAGCTCTTGCTTAAGAATTAATCTTTCTTCCCTTGCTGCTCCAGTCCTGTGGAAGTAAAGAAACTTCAAGGCTATTGAGACAAGTTGTGTCAGTGGGCAAATGTATGGTGGATGCAATAGAATGTCGATAATTGTGAAATTATCCATTTTGGTTAGAGGATCAGAATGGCAGAGTATTATTTAAATGGTGATAGACTGGGAAATGCTGAAGTACAAATGACCTTGCACAAATCACTGAAAGCAAAAATGCAAGTGCAGCAAGCAGTTCGGAAGGTGCATGGTATATTCAGTACGAGAACAAGGAAGTCTTACTGGATCTATACGGGGCCTTGATGGAACCACACCTGGAGTATTTTGTGTGGTTTTGATTTCCATATGGAAGAAAAGATACACTTGCCCTAGAGGGAGTGCAGCAGTGGTTCACTCAGATTGATTCCGGAGACGGCAGGTTTGTTGTATTAAGGGAAATTGAATTGTCTAGGCCTGCATTCATTGGGATTTAGAAGAAATGTCTTTGAAATGTATAAAAGGTTGATGAGCTGGACAGATTGGATACAATGCTGATGTTACCCCCCCTGGTTGGGATAGGGGAGCGGGTATCTAGAACAAGGATTCATGGGCTCATGGGCATGGGTTAAGCCATTTAGGACTTAGAGCAGATAAATTTTATTCATTCACTGGGCGGTGAATATTTGGAATTCTCGACCACAGAAGGCCGTGAAGGCCAAATTACTGAATTTATTTAAGGTCAAAACAGATTATTAGATGCTAAATAAAACCGAAAGAACATAGAACATAGAACAGTACAGACCCTTTGGCCCACGATGTTGTGCCGACCTGTTATCATACTCTAAGATCAAATTACCCTGCATACCCTACATTTTACTATCCTCCATGTGCCTATCCAAGAGTCACTTAAATGTCCCTAAAGTATCAGACTCCACTACCACTGCTGGCAGTGCATTCCACACACCCACCACCCTCTGTGTAAAGAACCTACCTCTGACATCTCCCCTATACCTTCCTCCAATCACCTTAAAATTACGCCCCCTCATAATAGTCATTTCTGCTCTGGCTATCCACTCTATCCATGCCTCTCACCATCTTGTACACCTCTATCAAGTCACCTCTCATCCTTCTTCCCTCTAATGAAAAAAGCCCTAGCTCCCTCAACCTTTCCTCATAAGACCTGCCCTCCAGTCTAGGCAGCATCCTGGCAAATCTCCTCTGCACCCTGTCTAAAGCTTCCACATCCTTCCTACTATGAGGTAACCAGAACTGAACACAATATTCAAAGTTTTGTCTAAATATTCCAAGTGTGGTCGAAAGAACTGCGGATGCTGTAAATCAGGAACAAGAACAGAAGTTGATGGAAAAGCTCAGCAGGTTTGGCAGCAGCTGTGAAAAAATATCAGAATTAACGTTTCGGGTCCGGTGACCCTTCCTCAGTTTATTAGCTGCTGAAGTCATCAAGGAGTATTGGGCGAGAGTGGTAGTGCGATGTTCAGATGAATGATTAGCCACAATCACATTGAATGGCAGAGCAGGCCTACTCTTCCTCCTATATTCTATGCTTCTATAAATAGTAGTGGCCTTATACATGAAATTTTGAAAGGTCTTTGAGTATATAGAACAAAAATTTAGAGGGTTGTTTTCGACGGGAAACATGGCAGTGTTGCACGAACTTAAACAGAAGTTACAAGAAAAGTTCAGCAGGTCTGGTAGCATCTGTGAAGAAAAAAATCAGAGTTAGTGTTTCGGGTCTGGTGACCCTGCCTCAGAACTGATGGCAGCTATGAAAGTGGTGGTGTATATGCAGAAGATAGGGTGTGGGGAGGAGGTAAGGAGCAAACAATAGATGGGGAATCTTGAACTGGAAAACTTCATCACTTTTGCCTCCAATTTCCACCCTGCCCTCATTTTCACCTGATGTATCTCTGACTCCTCCCTTCCCTTCTTTGACATTTCTGTTTCCATTTCCGGGGATAGACTGGCCACTAATATCCACTACAAACCCATTGACTCCCACGGCTGCCTGAACTATATATCCTCACACCCCACTTCCTGTAAAGGTTCCATCCCATTCTCTCAGTTCCTCCGTCTCTGTCGCATATGTTCAGATGAGGCCAAATTCGACAAGGGAGCCTCCGAAATGTCCATCTTCTTCCTCAACTGAGGATTCCCCAGCTCTGTTGTCAACAGGGTCCTCAATCGGGCCTGACCCATCTCCAGCACTTCCGCCCTCACCCCTTCTCTTCCCTTCCGCAACAGCGATAGGGTTCCCCTTGTCTTCACCTACAACCCCACCAGCATCCACATCCAGAAGATCATCAGACGCCATTTCTGTCACCTCCAGCAAGATGCCACCACCAGACACATATTCGCCTTCCCTCCCTTGTCTGCTTTCCTTAGGGACCGTTCCCTCCGGGACACCCTGGTCCACACTTCCTTCACCCCCAACACCTGCCCACAGCCCTATGGCACCTTCCCCTGTAACCGGTGAAGGTGCAACACCTGCCCATTTACCTCCTCCCTCCACAGTATCCAAGGGCCCAAACATACCTTCCACGTGAAGCAACACTTCACCCGCACTTCCCAGAATCTAGTCTACTGCAGCCGCTGCTCACAATGTGGTCTCCTCTACATTGGGGAAACGAAGCGCAGACTGGGGCGACCGCTTCGCAGAACATCTATGTTCTGCTCGCAACAAAGACCTTGAACTACCCGTAGCCTGCCACTTTAACGCACCACCCTGTTGCTGGCCAACATCTCTGTCTCTGGCTTGCTGCAGTGTTCCAGCGAAGTTCAATACAAGCTGAGAGAATAATACCTCATTTTCCGCTTGGGGACGTTTCAGCCCTACGGATTCAATATGAGTTCAATAATTTTAGGGCCTAAGCTCTCCCACGTCCCAGCCCCCTACATCACACACCAGGCCTTGTTACCACATAGCCTGCCATTACACACCCCCTGTTGTTAGTCACTAATAGTCCTCATTAACAACTATTCACTCACAGCCAGATCGTTATCAACTCTTCACTCCCTTTAGGCTCTATCCTATCATGTACTCCTTACCCTATCCCGCTCCCCTTTTTTCTGTATATAAACTGGCATTTTCCCAGTCACCATCAGTTCTGAGGAAGGGTCACTGGGCCCGAAACATTAACTCTGTTTTTTTCTTCACAGATGCTACCAGACCTGCTGAGTTTTTCCAGCAACTTCGTTTTGATTCACAGCATCCGCAGTTCTTTCGAGTTTTTTTTTAATGATAAGTGGGGAATGAGCCCAAAGAGAGAGAAGAGTTGTGTTGTGAGAGAGAAAAGAGCAGTTGGATTAACAAAGGAATTGATAACGATCTGGCTAGGAGATTGAATAACTGTTAATGGGGACATGTTAGTGACTGACAATAGGTCGTGTGTAATGGCAAAATGTCTGATTACAAGGCCTGGTGTGTGGGGTAAGGTCTAGGATGTGGGAGAGTTTGGACCCTAAAATTATTCAATTTGGTATTGAGTCCAGAGGGCTGCATGGTCCCCAAGTGGAAAATGAGGTGTTGTTCTTCCGGTTTGCGCTGAGCTTTGCTGGAAAACTGTAACAAGCCTGAGACAGAGATATTGGCCAGGGAACAGGGTGGTGTGTTAAAGTGGCAGGTACTGGAAGCTCAGGGCCTTTTTTGTGGGCAGATTGTAGATGTTCTGTAAAGCAGACACCCAGTCTTTGCTCTGTTTCCCCAATGTATTGGAGACTACATTGTGACCAGTGAATGCAGTAGATTAGATTGCGTGAAGTGCACCTAGTTCGGGCTATTTTTCTCCCGGAATAAAGGAGAGCTCGGTATTAAGGGAGATGAAAATAGGAGGCTCAGCTATCACAGTTGGTGCAGGTGGGAAGGTGAATGCAGTGAGTGAGTAGGCAGTGCAGAAGGAATGTGGGGTTAGCAGTGTTGGGGTTTGGGATGAGTGACAGCTATTTAGGGAAGACCTTGCAGGTAATAGTGAGAGTGGTAAAGCATGAGCCTTTGGTGGGAGATGGGTACAGTATCAGAGAGTGTGCAACATCAAAGAGAAGATGGCGACACTTACTTTGGCAGAGTGGAGGAGGTCATTGACCTTCTTCCTGCATTACTGGGCAGAGAGCGGGGACTCCACTGACCCAAACAGCAACTTTGGACCAAGCGGGCATGGTCTGGTGTCATGGTCTCCATTGCCAGTCCCTAGGGGAAGAGGATGCCCCACCTCAGCTCCAGCCCCTCCATCAGGAGTTCTAGGTACTTGTCCATAAAGCAGAGTAGCAATTTCCCCTTGTCTGACATGTTTGTGCGAAATGTCAGGAACTGTTCCAGACAGCTCCAGACTGATAGTGTTCTACTTGATGCAAAACTACCTTTAAAGATGCCACCAACTGCCAGGGATGTCGGTTAACTCTGCGACATCCCGATAGTGATGAGTTCTTCAGGGAATGGAAGAAGGGTTGGAATTGGGGAAAGGGGTGCCATAGGGGCAGGGTAGGTAATTAATGGGAAGAGGTGGTGAGAGATCATGCTGGGACTCACGGTGAGAAATCCTCCAAGAAAACCGAATGAACTGACACTCTGCCAAAAAAGAAGGTAAGATCCAGCACACGGTGCGTGAGCTGGTGAAGTAGAGGCCCTCTTCAATTTCTCTTCAAAAGTTGGCTGTTTGTCTTTATAACTTGTAAGCATTTACTTCTTTTCACCCATATTGAATGATATCTCACTGTGAGAATTAAACAGTCCTGCGGCGAAAGGATCATAAACATTTGTACTCTAATCTTTGCACAATACAAGTACTTGGCCTCAGAAGAGGGGATGGATTGCCAACTAATGTTCCTAATAATTTTTCAGCACTGGTTTGTGTGCTTCTGAGGAAAAAATTCATTGCATAATTGATTTCATATGACTTAATCATCAGCTCTTATAATTTTTATCAGGAAGCTGGATTTCTACACTCTAACAGTGAACAGTCTTTTTTTAAACTACTATATCAATGAACAGAAGTTAGTTTGGGATGGTCATAGGACCTATTTACTGGGTTGTAATTAACTCCATTAAGCTGAAACCAAGTTGGGCAATCCTTGAGGAACACTGAAAGAACAAGACTCATACGGTTATCCTGCACAATAATACCTGCACTATAATTTGTTTGTGTATATACAGCATGGGTGGTCTGCAGTGTGTGTGTGTGACAACTGAATTGGTTGAATAGAATTTCATTCCTTTCAATCAAAATATAATAGTCATTTCTTTTTTCTTGATGATCTCTCACTCTTGGAAAGCCACAAGAAAACCACCAAGGAAATACCGGAAGGTCTGTGAAATCTGCAGGAAGCGTATAAGGAATGGGAATTTGAGTGGGTCTGTCCAAATGAAACAGATGAAAATAAAAGCCACATAGTTGAAATGATTGATCACTTAAGTTTACCATAATATCGATCTGACTTTGTACTGACACTGCTGGTTTCACACTGTTTCACATGGCAAATGATGGATAAATGAGTTAATTTTCAACTGTGGAATTAGTTTTCATATTTCATGAACTTTTTGCGTGTGTGTGTGTGTGTGTGTGTGTTTGTGTGTGTGTGGGTGGTGGTTCAAACAAGTTGCCATCATTTCCAGATTGACCTCCTCAAAGCGACAGATATTAGAGAAGGAGATAACGAGGTGTAGAGCTGGATGAACACAGCAGGCCAGGCAGCATCATCCTTGAAGAAGTTACCCTCCTCTCTCCGGCCTGCAGTGTTCACCCAGCTCTACACCTTGTTATCTCAGACTGCAGCATCAGCAGTTCCTACTATCTCCGATATTAGAGAAGGGATTGCTACTGCAAGATCATTGTTGATAATTGAACCACCTCCAAACTTAAAACAAATCATGAAACTTTAATTAGTATCTGATTAATCTGTGTTGCGACAGCACAATGCTCAGTATGCTGCTTTAAGAAAACTGAGAGTATTACTTCAAGGATCATTTTCTGACCTGCACTTCCTGGTAGTGCAGATTTGGAATTCTACAACTTTTATCACCTAGCATTTTACGTAAAATGCTATAGATGAATGAGGTTTCTCACTGTGAACGCAATGTCAGAAATTCATATTTATTCTGGCTACATATGCCTTGAAATCCTAAAACCTTTACTTAACGACATATCATGAAAATCATGGATCTAGTTTGAGGGTGGAAAGAACCATTGAAATTTACAGGACAGTATAAGGTCATTTGGCTCAATACAGTATCATAGAATTATAATAGTGCAGAATGAGTCCATTCTGCCCATCTTGTCTGCATGGGCTCTCTAAATGAGCATCATGACTTAATGCCATTCTCCTGCCTTTCCCCTGTAACACTGCACATCATTTCCACCTAAATAATTGTCTAATTCTCTCAGAAATGACTCAATTGAAAGTGATTCTAGCATTCTTCCAGGCAGATTGTAACTACTCATTGTGTGAACACATATTTTTCCTCACATATTATTTGTATTTTTGCACACTACTTTAAACTTGAGCCCTTGTGTTTTCAATCATTTTATGAGCGGAACAGTTTCTCCCTATCTATTCTGTGAAGACCACTCACATTTTGAAAATGTCAATCAAATTTCATCTGCGCCATCTCCTCTCGAAGAAAAACAGTCCCAGTTTTTCAGATCTATCTTCTGAATTGTAGTTTCTCGTCCCTGGAACCATTCTCATAAACAGTTGTTTCTGACTCAAGATCCTCCCTCTCAAATTGAATACTAAATTCTACTATGTTATGGTCACTGTTTCCTAGGGGGATCTTTTACTGTGACATCATTTATTAAACCAACTTCATTACACAGCACTAGATCCAAAATAGCCTGACTCCTCGTTGCATCCACAATATATTGTTCTAGGATACTGTCCCAAACATGCTTTGTGAATTCTTCCTCATGGCTTCCTCTGCCAACCTGACTGTCCTGATCTACATGAATATTGGAGTTACCCAATATTAATGTTACATGCCCTCATTATTTCCTGATTTATTCTGTATCCCACCATATAGCTGGTGTTGGGGGCCTAGAGGGAACCCCCACCAATATCTTCTTTCCCTTTTGTTATTTCTTACCTCCATCCTACATCTTCTGATTCAAGAGATTTCTTGCTATCATACATATTCCATCCCTTACCAATAATGCTACCCCATTACCATCTCCTTCCTGATCTGTCCTTTCAAAAAGTCACATACCTCCGAATACTTAGCTCCTAGCTTTGATCTCCTTGTAACCATGTTTCCCTATGGCTATAAGATCCCACCCATTAACTTCTATTTGTGCTATTAATTCATCTATTTTGTTCCAAATACAATGCGCATTCAAGTAAAGAGCCATTAGTTTTGCCTTTTTGCCACTGTTTACCGTTTTGACCTGATTTGCTGGTGTTTTTCATTGTTTGTATACTCTGTCCCTTCCTGTCCCATGTTGGTATCCTGTCCTGTAACACTGCCATATCGTCTTCTTTGTAAGCCTGCATTTCCCGTCTCCCAGACAACACACACACATGCACAAACAGTTTACACCCGCACGCACAGCACACACCACACTGACACCACACATTCAGACACACACATGCGCGCGCACATAAAATCAGTTCAAAGCTCTCCCTACAATCTAGTTATTCGATTCTCCATGACGTTGTTCCTAGCACCATTCAAGTGAAGCTCATTCCACCAGAACAATTCCTTTTTGCCCCATGAACAAACCCATTCCACCCACCCCAATCTTTGAACCATGATTTGAACTCTTTGATTTTATTGACCCTGTGCTAGTTTGTGTGTGACTCAGGTAGTAATCCAAAACTGATTACCTTGGAGGCTCTGCTTTGTAATTTAGTTCCTAACTGTTCAAAATCCCTGGACAAAACCTCCTTCCTAGTTCTACCAACATGGTATGATAACTACTAGATCCCTCCCCTCTCTCTTCAAGTCCTTCCCCGGCATTAAGGAGATGTTCCTAACCCTGACACTGGGCAGGCAACACTGCCTTTGAGACTCCTGCTCAAGCCAGTGTCTAACCCCCTAATTATACAATCCCCTACCACAACTACATTCATATTTCCTTCCACCACTCAAATAGCTCCCTGTACAAAGGTGCCTTTGTCAGTTTGCTCACCCTTCCTGCAGTCCCCACTCTCTTCCATGCAGCTTGCAAGAACTTCTGAACTGTTGGACAACTGCAGGGACTAAGGCTCCTCAATTTTAACTCCCTGGGTGGTCATCTCTGCCTCACCTGCACTTACACTCTCCTGTCTCTGACCACAGACCAATCTTGAATTACTTACTCAGAGGGATGTGTCCACTCTCTGGCAAGGAGGCTACAGAAGGATGTGGACATCTAGGAGAATGGGCAAAGAAGCAGCAGATGAAATACAATTTGGGAAAGTGCGACGTTATGCACCTCCTGATCTCTGTAACCTCATCCTACCCCATACTAAGTAACCCTCTTGGTAAGATGGTGGCAGCGTAAGATGCCCCAGCCAGAGCTCCTCTGATCTGCCTGTTCTTTTTCTTTCTTTTTCTCCTATTCCCCTCGAATGAAGTAGGTGGCAAGCCCTGGAAGTGAATCCTGGAGAAGAGGCTGGCACAGCGGGATGCAATCCCAGGCAGAGGCTGGCACAGGGAAACAGTCCCAGGCAGATGCTGGCGCTCGGGGATGCAGTCCTGGAGCGACAGCCAATGCAAGGACTGGGTCCCGGATGGAGACTGGCGAGGGGAAGCACCTGGAGGAAACTTACCTTGGAGCAGCCGAGAGCTGTGCGAAGCAGAGTGGAGACTTGGAGTGGAGCAGGGTCGGTTGTTGGGCTGGTGCTCAGTGTGGGCAGTCAGACCTTGCGTGGAAACCCCTGTGCACAGCTACTGCAATGTAATGTTCAATTGAATTTTTTTTTATCTGACTGTAATGTCAATCCTTTAACTATGTCTTATTTCTAACTTATTCTTTATAATCTGTAAAGAAATGTAACTACTTTTCTTTACACTCCTCTTTCTATATCTAAGATTTGTACCTGGGTACTTTGTATCTTAGATGGCACCATAAGAGGCAGACATTGTAAAACTTTTCACTGTGTTCCTTCTGTACTTGCATACATGTGACAGCAAATGATATTCTATTCTTTGGTAGGAAAAATAGAGGTGTAGACCATTTTCTAAATCAGGAAAGCAATTGGAAATTTGAAGCACAAGAAAGTCCTAGTTCAAGATTCTCTTAATGTTGGTTCAGTTGGTAATTAGGAAGGTAAATGCAATGTTAGCATTCATTTCAAAAGGTCTAGAACACAAACAGTATTGTACTGCTGAGGTGTGTAGGACTCTGGTCAGACCCCACTTGGAATATTATGAGCAGTTTTGGGTGGCATATCTGAGGAAGAATGTGCTGGCATTGGTGGGGGTCCAGAGGAGGTTTACAAGAATGATCCTGGGGATGAAGGGCTTGCCATGTGAGGAACGGTTGAGGACTCTGGGTCTGTAGCCAATGGAGTTTAGCAAGATAGAGGTGGGGAGATCTCATTGAAACTTATAGAATTCTGACAGGCCTGCATAGAATGGATGTGGAGAAGATGTTTCCACTCGCAGGAGAGAAGAGGACCCAAAGGCACAGCCTCAGAGTAAGGGGAATGACCCTTTAGAACTGAGATGAGGGGGAATTTCTTCAGCCAGAGGATGATGAATCTGTGGAACCCCTTGTCACAGTGGGCTATAGAGACCAAGTCATTAAGTGTAAAGATAGAGATTGACAGTTTCTTGATTAATAAGAAGATCAAGAGTTACAGGGAGAAAGCAGGAGAATGGGTTGATAAACATATCAGCCATGGCTGGATAGCAGAACAGACTTGATGGGCTGAATGGCCTAATTCTGCTTCTATATCTTAATATCTTTTGGTCTCACTGGAGGTAGGCCTCTTGATCCATGCCTTTTATCCTCTCCCGTTCACCTCTCACTCTGGAGAGTTTACTTTTTGCTGTAAACATTGGTTAAAACACTTCTGTTCCCCTTTCAAATTTCCACTTTGAAGCAAATTTCCAACAGTAGTCAGTTACTCACTTGACCTTTGTCTCACTCTGCTGCAGTGCCACACTGACCATGCTCCTTACTAAGGATCTGATAGTGTGTGTGTCCTCATACAGTATCATTCTTGTCTAAAGATTGCTGATCATGGTTTATGATCTCACAATGGTACAAGGTGAGGCAACAGAAACCCCTAAGAACTATGTCAACCCAGTAGAGTGTGAACCCATGCTGTTGCCGTTATTCTGCGCCACACCCTGGCTGTCTAACCAACAGAGCTCACTGACATCTTTCTGCTCACATCAGTAAGTTCAGTAAAGCCGAGCAAAATTTAAAAAAGGACGTTAATGTATATTTTCTATCATTTCAGACAATAATGGACGTGCTAGCCTCGAAATTAGACCATGCCTTTCTTTTCCTAAGCTTACTTTGTTGGTTTAGCAGCATCTTTGGACTTTCATTAATATTTGTGTCATCACCAATATTTTGTGATATGACTGAGGATTTCTCTGGAACTAGAACATTATATCTAGATGTACATTGATAACCTGCCTGCCTTACTCAAATATATAAAATGAAATTGTGTCGTCAAAGAAAACTTAAGAGAAATGATGCGGAGGAAGTTTTTGGTTTGCTACTTGGAAAGAGCTATTCACCTTGAAGTTTCCTTGTAATTTTGTAATTAATTGGTCTTATTACCTACCACTAATAGTTGGAAATGACTTGAGAGATTGCCTTTGCCGCAGGAACAATATGTTCTTTTATATGTTAAAAAAAACTGAGATGCAGTAAGCAGACTGTCATGGTAACAGCATGAGTCATCTATCTGTATAGTTAGGAGGTCAACCGGATTAAGCAGTGAAAAACATTTCACACATGTCTCTATATCATGAATGAATAAAAATATGTTCATTAAAATTAAAATTCAAAAAGTCATGTTTGGTTTCCCACAATTGGATGAACATTACGCAGTCAGAAACTTATAGAAAAAATGTAAACTAGATCAAAAAAATGATCTGGTCAGTCCAGTTAATTGACCTTCTCTCTCTGATTCTTTTCCCATTCACAAGGCTCAACATGTCCCATGCTGTGCTGTAATTTGACAAAACCTACAGATTTACAGCCGCAGTTCAATTAACTTTAAATGAATAAATATCTTAACAACAGGAAAGGAAGGTCCCACCTGCAATAGCTCAGCAGGTAATTGAGTCATATGGAGGAAAAAGTTGTCTGTTCAATTGAAAGTTTAAATTAACTTCATTGATTTGAATGAGGCAGCAATGTAACCATTATTACTAACCCTCTGTGGCATTTTCATGCTCCTCATACAAGTAACAGGTCAATACAAAGATGGTATCTTTGGCGAACATCCTCTTTGTTTTATACGCATTCAATCTCTGTTTTATTTTGCAGCTTAATATTCCTTATATTTCGTTCTCCTTTTTATTCCCAGAAATGGGAGACAATCATTCAGTCACTTGAGCTTATTCTGCCATTTAATAAGACTTTCACTGATTTATGCATTAACTCCATCTACCTGCCTTCTGTTCATAACATTAATGTTTTCCTAAGAAAATTCCACCAATCTGAGTTTTAATATTTTCGATCCATATGACTCAATTATCTGCTGAGCCATCATAGGTGGGACCTTCTTTCCCTGTTTTTAAGATATTTATTCATTCAAAGTTAATTGATTTAATATTGCTAAAAAGAGAAACTTGCCTAAATGTTTTGTTTCATCAGGACAATTGCAAGAATGATAAATTGCAAATGATCGTAACAATTTACAATACTAGAAATGAGATGCAATGACTATCCTGATCAGATCTTAGTTCACTGTATATCGTAGAAACTGGAAAATGGGTCAAAAACCATGCCTGGAGACCTAGAAAGTGCTCAGACTCCTTGGGATGGTATAGTATCTCTTAAAATTTGTTTCACTCTGTTGCTGCACAATGGATATATGAGTAGAGTGTTCCACAATCAAAGATGTTCTGCTTACAACACAAGTGAGTGACATTGTGTATGATATTCAATACTGTTACATTACTAGGTACATAGGCCATTCATCCCAATGATTGTTGTTAGAACCATACAGCACGTTCTTTTGTTTGATCACATAGGGGGAGTACAGATATGAGTCAAAATGCTTGTACTTAAAAAAACCCAAAACAAGATGTGATTTCGCAGATGGGCAGCACAGGCTGAACAACCCTGAGTGTACCAGTAGCTGCACAACCAACTAAGTTAAAATAACCAGGCGACCTTCTATTGTGGCTCACTTACCCTTGATATAAGTAACTTACATTCAAACGTAAGGATTCATTTTCTGCAAACAAAAATATTATATTCCAGCCTTGCACCTTTGTTGACTTATCCAGGAGACTGTGCAACCTACAACTGATCCTTGTTTTTGCCATGGCAATGCTTTGGACTATCACAATTGCCTTGCCACTCAATAAATGCCCTTTTCTTTTGTGGTGTAGATTGATATGATCATTTAAAATTTGATCTTTTTGCAAATTCTTGATGCCAGAAGTTTTTACCTCACGCTCAACATGTCTCTCATTTCTTTAATAGTTGAATGATTTTTACAGGATCCAGTTAGTTTGGTTGGTTAGATGGCTAGCATTTGGTAAGAATAATACAAACAGCACTTGTTTGATTCTCATTTCAGTTGAGGCAAACTTGGGGCCTGTCAGCTTGCCCTGTCCCTCATTGTGGAAGCAGTATCAAGCTGTCCCTGACAAAGAATACAGTTCTGGGTGAAGCATCAGGAAACGATGAACTTATGACCTATCTGCAGGCAGAGTACTTGAATGAATTGACTTAAGTATTCTGCACATTTCCATTATGTTTCTGTGGCACATTTTTAGCAGTTCTTTCATTATGAAGCAGATGTAAATGAGCTTATGCTTATAAAGTGAATCTAAATTAAAGAATTCCACAAAGTGGAAACTTAAATCCATTTTTTTCAGTTCATAAATATCATCAATCATGTAACCGGTATTTTTAACACAACAAGAAATATGTTGAACAAATTAAAACTTTTTCAAATGACTGCACTAAATAGGCAAAGTCATATTGGTGATGTCAACACATACTCAGTGTAGCTGAGATTTCCAGTGTTTCAAATGCTTCAAAATCAGTTGTTCTCGTTTGTCCTCATTGCCACCTATTGATTGTTGAAGTTGTAAGTCTTCAATTTGTAGTTTTTCTTTTCAAAATAAGTGTAGATCCTTGGAGCATTGAAGATCTAGACTTTGTTAAGAGCCTACGCTCAATAATAAGATCCAAGGTGCCTGGATTTGGGGGCTCAGGCTTTATTATAATGTGGATGGTGCTACAGTTGAAATACACTCTGGATTGGGACAATTTCCAGTTAGGTTCCTGAATGGGGATCATAGCCATCTGGAGGAAGAGCGGGAAACTGTCGTTGGATAACAATGAGTGATCGCTTAGGAAGATTGCAATTGTCGGGAATATCACTGGGGAATCAGAGGTAGAATCAGAGATAGAACAAATAGGAAGATCACAGCCTTCATCATAGCCCATTCCCACCGGCAACACCCACCTCCTTTCCTAAATAACAGTGTGAGGTTGGAAATTTTCGAACAGAGATATAATTCCCAAATCTAAGAATTTTGAATAAATATAATAAACACATCTGCAATTTCCCAATCTATTTCCTTCTTTGCCATAGAAAGGAAACTCGAAGGTCTTGGAAATTTGTCTGCCACAATTTCTATGATTCTTTTCTTAACATCTTTTTCAACTTTTTTTAAAAAATTTTTTAAATTAACCAGGTTCTTCCCATAGACTAAACTGTAGGTTCCTTTGCTGGTGTTTCGTTCTCTTCCTTTACATTGAAAATGAATATAAAGTATTAATTTAACACTTTTACTATTTTGTACCTATTATAGTCTCAACTCTGTCTTTAACGCAACCACATACACGTTTATCATTCTTTTTCTGTTTGCATATTTATAGATAGATAGACCGTTGAAAGTTGCACAAAACTGTCTATGGTTTCACACTTATTTCCTACACCTAAATGACCACTTCATGTCCATTTTTTTGTAGTTCACAGCCATGTCTATTGTAATTAAGCCTCATGGTGAATCTTCATTCCACTTAAGAAGAGTAACAGGGAAGAAAACTGCTGCTAAAAAAGAAGGACTTGAAGCGGATGATCAAATGTGATGTCCTAGTGTGAGATTACTAAATTGCTGCCAATTGTAATAAAATTGACGGCAGTTCACATTGTACAATTATGTCTTGTGAAAGATTAGTTTGGGATTGTGTCCAAACACTTTATACGGAAAGAAAGTGTTTCCCTCATTCAAACCAAGTTCAGGAAGGTACAAGGCAATGTTCCAATCCACACGATAGGCAACCCCATGAGAGGGATTCTCCTCCTCACTGTCTGTGTGGAATGGATTGGAGATTGTATCCTAGAGGAGAAAGATATCTAAACCATTAGCAAAAACGTTTTGTGGACAACAGGCTGACAAAAACAGTGATGCAATCTTTTTCTGGGTTCTTTTAGGCTTATATTCAGCTTTGTTTATGAGTTTTTATTGAGCAACCATGAAGATTATATTTTTCACTTTGTACATGGAGACTCTCAATATTGGCATTATTTTAATGAGATCTGAGAAATATTCATTTAAAACATTTGTGTATGCCTGCAACTGACTCTGTTTCTGATAGGCTCTAACCTGTGCCGATGTAACCTGAGCAAGAAGGATAATTTGTTCCTTTGATCGTTTAAAATCCAGTTTAAATGGATCTGCAGAAGACTAATCTCTATAAAACCTTTCATTGCTCAACTCAAAGTTCAAAAAGTGGAGCTCTGAGTTATAGCCTAATCCTTGGATTGTAATCCATAATCAGTTCCTGTCTTGGCTTAATGCAACTGAGCCGATCCTTTCCAGTAATGATGAATGGTTAATAGTGTGTACAGTTTAGCATGGTAGCGTGATCTCTCAGTGTGTTGGTAAAATGTATTGATGGTATGGTGAGAGGAGTTTTTTATTATTCATTCAGGGGATGTGGGTATCACTTGCTAGGCCAACATTTGTTACCCAACCTTATTGTCTGGAGGGCAGTTAAGTGTCAACCACATTGCTGTGAGTCTAGAGTCATGTGTAAGCCAGACCAGATAAGACTGGCAGTTTCCTTTCCCAAAGGACATTAATGAACCTGATGGGTTTTTCCAGTAATTGCCAATGATTTCACAGTCACCATTAGATTCCAGATATTTGTTGAGCTCAAATTTCACCATCTGCTATTGCAGGATTTGAACCAGGGTCCCCAGAACATTACCAGGGTCTCTGGATTAATAGTCTAGCAACAGTACTGCTAGGGCATCACCTCCCCAGTGATGGGTTATTTCTTATTCTATTTGAGACAAAGTGTGTGCGAGCAGTAGTTCCTTCCAACAAGAACGAAGCTTGTTCTTGGCAAAAACCTGGACGTTTTTAAAATGGAGAAGCTGTAGTAACAATATGTCCATGCTAACAAGGAAGATTTTCATTCTTACTGCCTGCCATGGGACTTAAAGGTCAATCAACTTGTTGATCAACTCATTACAACATACTTCCCTTGGTGATCATGTATAGAAGTGGGATTTGAACCTGGAACTTCTGTAGCCCAGAGGCAGAGATGCTACCACTGCACCACAAGACATCCCCTCTGTCAGGATATTATTTTCATGAAAACAAGCCTGACGATATTTGATCCAGAAAGTTCTATCGCTATTAACTGAAGTTTAATGCTAACAGCCAGATTTTAAGATTAAACATGTCAAATAATTCTTCAGGTAAATGATACAAATAATTATTAATATAATCAGACAGTGTGGTGAGTCAACATATCGAGTCTCCAATGAACAGAAACAAGGCACTTCAAGATTAATTTGTTGGCTATTTGTGATATATTAAAGACATTCGTTCTCCTTCAATCTCCTGTCATTTCAAATTCAAGCTATTCTATCTCAACTTAAATTTCAACCACCCATTAAAAAGCCACAGAAACAGTTACTGTATGAAATTATTTGGATCTGCCTTGGTAGTTCGTTGTATGATGACTGTCCTTTCCTGCTTTACATTTCTCTCTCAATGCTGTTTAATCCTCAGTTAAATCTGCAGCTGTGACATCTTTAGCTTTGGACGCAATTGAGTGATCTTTGATTTTTAATTTGTATTTTGCTCTGACTGAAGATTGGAGTTAGTGACAGAATAAATATGATGAACAGCCATAGCAATATGGGTCTGCAAGGCAGAGAATGAAACAACATTATTATCAGCACTTACCTGTAGCAAATAAACAGTGACAAGTGACTACACATCAAACATGATTTAAAAATAACATCACAAAACGTATTGGATTACTCCAAGACAGAAGGTGACCATTCATTCCATTATGCCTGTGCTGGCTTGATGAGAAATCTATCTGATTAATTCCATCCTCAGCTCTGTCCAAAGAAGCCCTGCAAACATTTTCTTTTAATTAAATATCCAACTCTTGTAATAACATTTAAAGAAAATTATTGACATAATCATTTATAACCCCTGTTGTTGTATGCTTTGCAGACATTATATTTTTAATGAGCTTTTTACTTCATTTGTCAGGACCAAGATTAAAATGTTTATAGTGCACTTGTAACATGGATATCTTCAGACAGAACCGATATAGAAGAATCATGCATCATTCACAAATTAGAAGGATACTATTATCACACGAAATAAAATTGGTGTGATAAAATAGGTCTTCTGTACAACATGCATGCCCCTCATATTGTTATTGTCAACCATCTTTACTATCCTCATATTGTTGTTGCATTAGATTATATAGTTCTCCGATATCAAGCCACCCCTATATGCCTCCCCATAAATGTATATCATACATTCATACTCATCAACCATGTTTCTATAAATAGTGTTAAATAATTTACAAATGTTCAGTAGTTTGCACTTTATGGTTTCCAGCCCTCATCTGCCAAAAACATACAGAATACATTCTTGATATTAATTCAACAGCCCAACATCAACCTGTCTTCTTTCAGATACTAATCCATCCAACTACCAATTCTGTTCTTGATTCAGATTTCTAGAGTTTGCGCTGTTCCTTTGCACTCACACATTGGGACTGCTTGATTTTCACTCTAGAAGCTTGCAATCAAAATGTGTTTTATTTAAAAAGCTCTTCTTTAAAATCTAATAGTCTTGGTTTGAGGTCTTATTGAAACTGATGTGTACAGACATAAACCAGTCAGTGAAAATTACATAGAATACAACTCACTGTGTGCCATCTGGAGCCTTCCTCTTCTGATTTCCACTATAATTCCAATTATGTTCATAGGTCATTGTAATTTATGTAAGAGGATGATGAGAACATGACAAGAACCTTTTTTAAAAATTTATTCATGGGATATGGGCATCTCTGAATGGTCAAATATTGACTGCCCACCACTATTTGTCCTTGAGAGGGTGGTGAGTTACTTTTCTTGCATTCTATTTGCTGCAGGTAGACTCACACTGCCATTAAGAAGGGAATTGCAGGATTTTGTCCCAAGGAACAGAGATATATTTCCAAGTCAGGATGGTGAGTGGCTTGGAGGAGAACTTGCAGGTTGTGGTGTTCCTATGTATCTGCTGCCCTTAGGCTTCTAGGTGAGTTTGGAAGGTGCTGTCTAAGGAGTCTTGCTGAATTTTAGCAGTGCATCTTGCGGATGGTACACACTGCTGCTCCTGAGCATCAGTAGTGAAAATAATTAATGTTTGTGGAGGTGATGCCAATCAACTGGGCTGTTTTATCCTGGATGGTGTCAACTTTCTTGAATGTTGTTACAACTGCACTCATCCAGGCAAAGTGGGGAGCATTCCATCACACTCCTAACTTGTGCCTTGTAGATGATAGACAAGCTTTGGAGAGCTAGGAGCCATAGCGTCATACAGCACAGAAACAGACCCTATGGTCTAACTTGACAATGCTGAACAGGTTTCCTAAACTAAACCAGTCCCACTTGCCTGCATTTGGCTTATATCCCTCTAAACCTTTCCTATTCATGTCCCTGTCCAAATTCAGAGTTACCTCCAAATTCCTAGCAACTGGAAAATTTATGGACTCTCAGGTTGCGGCAAGGCAAGCCAATCGGAGTGAAGACCTTGAAGGGAAAACCAATGAAAACATGTGAATGACACATACTGGTCAAACTAATCTTCAAATCTCCTGTATGGCTTTACATCCTTTTCCAAGTATTGCTGGTTTTTACAGGGTTTCCCTCTCTCCATTGTAGAGACTTGGAGAAAGTGACTTAAGTCAAGTACACGATGGAGGAATGGAAATAGAAGTTGAGCAGAGGACTAGCTCCTTGAATGGATGACCTGTAGCTCAAGCCACAATCCTGTCGCAGAAACAGTTCTGGTTGGCAGAGGTTAATTGTAGGAAGGCTCATGGCATGCCGCACATAGCAGTCAGCCAGCCAGCTTTGCCCTTAGCAAGGGGAGGAGGTCCTCCACGGAGAGCCCCTGCATCAGCACCCACTTCCTCAATTGGTGCACTTTCAATTTGGCCTTCCTCTACAACCAGGCAAGTAAGTTGCTCCCATTTCACCATGAAATCTCTACAGTGTAGGGAGAAGCCATCAAGTTTGCACTGACCCTCTGTAAACATTCCCACCCAGATCCACCCCATCTCCATAAGACCCTCTTTCCCATGGCTAACCCACTTAGCCTGCACATCCCTGGACATTACAGAAAATGTAACATGGTCAATCCACCTAACCTGCACATCTTTGGACTGTGGAAGGGAATTGGAAACCCACACAGACATGGGGAGAATGTGCACTCTTCACATATTGCCCCCCCAGCGCTGGAATGGAACCGAGGTCCCCGGCGCTGTGAGGCAGCAGTGCTAACCACTGAGCCACTGTGTCATTTCTTATTGACCTGTTGCATAGTTAGCCAAAGGCAAGGACGTATCACATGGCCAACAACCAAACAGTCCAAGATCATAATGCCCCAATTCCCCATCACAAAGCCAGCTGACAAGATTCTACCTGTTAACCCTATATCTCTCTCCACAGGTTCTGCCTAATCTATTAAACATTTTTAATCTATTAAACATCTATTAAACTTGCAACATTTTCCACATCTCCTTCTTACAGCATTTATTGTCAAACGGGGAAAAATAGTATGTGAATCCAGGAGCAAGGCGGGAATTGGTGGAAGTGTTAATTTCTGTTATCGTGGAGAAGCAATTGACTGACTATATTAATATAGTGCTCTCTGATACCCCACTAATTGAATTAACTGTTCGCATAGGAAGGAAGGGATTGGGTTGTAATGAGAGAGAGCAGATGGTTCATGTGTGCATAAACAGTTGAACAAATTCAGTGAAAGTCAGATAACGGACTGGGATTATGACTGTCAAGCTGACATATTGTCATGGCAAAGACATATACAGGTCATAGAGATTTCAAGACATCCCATATCTATTGGGCTACTTGGACAATACTAATGCTTTCTGCACTGTTATGGCATAAGAGAAAGTAAATGCTATTGAGCTTTCCTTTATTACAAATGGGAAGATTAGCAGGAGATTTTGCAGCAAAGCTCGTTTTAATTAAAACGAGAGAATGATTGGTCACTGGTTGTTGGCAGGTTTTTGTTTGTGACCGTGCTAATCTCAGTTTTTAAACTTGCTTTTCGATATGTTGCATTGAAATATGCCCCCTTCTGGCCTGACTCAGGAACTATCAGCACCAGGACTTCGGAATGTATTCCCTGTCCGCACAAAAAAATATATTTATACAAGGTGTTTCAAACCCTCAGAGTGTTCTTTACAATTATTCAAATAATTTTTGAATCATAATCACTGTTTTAGGCAACTCAAAGACAAACTTGTGCACAGCAAGGCCCCAAAGGCTGCAAGAAGATACTAAGCTGATCATCTATTTTTAAAGAAAAACTGAAAGACCTGCGGATGCTGTAAATCAGGAACAAAAACAAAGTTGCTGGAAAAGCTCAGCAGGTCTGGCAGCATCTGTGAAGGGAAAAACAGAGTTAACGTTTTGGGTCCGGAGACCCTTCCTCAGAACTGTTTTTAAAGTTTGTTTGAAGAATAGCTATGGGCAAGGTATAGCCAGTTCAGTTAGTTAAGTAACTAGAGGGTGGTACCGAATAAAACCAACAACATGGGTGAAATCTCTGAAATGGTTACGGTAGATCATAGAGGACTACTTCCACACTTTACCCCTACACTAGTGAACAGTTTACCTTCAGACTTGATAACCAATCTCTGATGGCAAAAGATATCAGCAGTCCTTCGTAGACTTTGGGTCTATTCAGTAGTATGGGCCACCCATGGAAGAGAGCTCCATTTCTCTTCTTCACATTTTACTGTGAGATCTTTTGCACACACCTAAGAAGGCAGATGGGGCCTTCGTTTAACCTAGAAACCACATTAAATCAAGTCATGTGTCAGTTATTGGTCTGAGCTAAATCCTGGACTAGTCACTTAGTTATTTATTATATTAGCCGCAAGAATACTTGAATAAGTCATAGACAAATAGTGGGCTGAATAATAGGCCACTGCTATCAGGTGGACAGCTCTCCCATCACCCATGATGATTTCACAAAAGATTTCCAATAAATCCTGCCAGTGTCCAATAATAAAATAAGATTTTCTTATCAACCTGTTCAGAGGTGTTGTTACATAACCCTGGATCTGGAAGGACTGGACCCAGGCCTCCTGGTTCAGAGACATGGACATCACCACTTAGTGTTTGTAACAACGTCAGCCAGGTGGACCTTATAGAATATGAGTTCCCCGATTGGGGCCGTTAATTTGGTTCAATTAGAGAGCCCTGGCTGACAGATATAAGCAGGAGTGTCAGATGTTCTGTTCACTCTGAGAGCTGGCTCTGAGGAAGGCAGACCAGTATCAAGAACCATGCACGTATAAAATAAAGTATGACTTGGTGATAAGATGCCAGCCACTGTGGAATTAATTCAACCATTACTCCACAAAAGTCCCCCTCAGTTTCTGATAATCTAGAATGCAAGTGTATTTAAGCCCACCTGCATTTTTGGACAAATTAATTTACAAAACTGTTGACTTTGTTACAAAGCCGATTGACCATAATGTTTTCCATTCCACTTTACACTAGTTGCATGAGAAACACGTTGGAAGTGCACCTTTAGCTGTAGAGTATGAGGGGCTCTTGTGGTTCAGAGGTAGTACACCTACTTCTGAGCCAGAAGACAATCCTAGACATGTGTAATGATATCTCTGAACAGGTTGATTAGAAAATGTCTAGCAGCACAGTGTGCCGCTTGTGGATGTAGTTTTCTTTTGGCAGACTTTATCTCTTCAGTTTGAAAGGGAAGTGAAACTTTAAATTGGTTTCCAGAAGTGAGTGCAGGTTAATGGCCTAAGGCCTTACCCCAACACACGTGCCGTGGCTGATGCTACTTTGAAGACCCTCTCCTTCACAACGCCCCTTGGCCGGCTTCCCAAACAGACAGCAGCTGAGAGATCAGCTCAACTTACAAACATAGAAAATAGGAACAGCAGTAGACCATTTGGCCTTTCGAGCTTGCTTCACCATTCCTCATGATGGTGGCTGATCATTCAACTCGATAATCTGTTCCTATTTTTCCCCATATCCTTGGATCATTAAGTGCTACATCCAACTTCTTCTTGAAATCATACAATGTTTGACTTGTCATACTGAAATGGCAGTGGTGGGAGCAAATGGACTGTTTGGTCCATTCGTCCTCCTTACCCTCCTGGAAAGCCAAGATGAACACTGGGCTGAGTTCATTGTTTCAACAAGAACGGTATGGAGGTTGTGTTATTCTAATTGCCCCTTAGCAATTCTCAGTTGAGATGGGGGAAAGATCTGTCAGGCTTCCCAGTTGTGATGACAATCTGGTGACTCTATCTGCATTGCATGCAGCTGTCAGGACAGAACAGCCCTCGGGGCTCAACTACAGTTAAAGGTTAAATTTAAAGGAGCTGTCATGAATCATCATCTTAACTGACACATTCACAGTAGCCATATAACAACAAACAACTTACATTTAGATAGCACCTTTAATGTAGTGAAACATCCCAATGTACTTCATTATGAAATAATGCATGGCACTGAGATAAATGGTGTTAAAATAGATCAGGTGACCAGAAGTTTGGTCAAAGAGATAGGTTTTAAAGTGTGAAGAAGGAAATGTGGTAAAGAAGTGCAAAGGTGGGATTGGTCAGTTTAGGGCCTAGAAAACTGCAGGTACAATATCGTTAGGAGAGCAATTAAAATATAAAATTATTCTACACAAACAAAATACCACAAGATGTTGGAAATCTGAAATGAAAATGGAGAAAAGGCTGCAAAAACTCAAAAGGGCCATTAATATCTACAGTGTAAGAAATAAAGTCAGAGGATGTGAAACACACTCAAAGCAACCACATTTTTGCACCAGTCAGATGTCCAGTCTTCCTTGCAATGAAGTCCACTGACTGATTGCCCAAATATTTTTTGGCGACTGGTTTCCGGGTGTCATTGCCATGTTTACTTAATTTATTATTGAAAATGTTTCCCAGTCAGTGAAAATTAAAAAACCAGCATTGTGCGAGCTGCTGATTCACGAGAGGTACATTGCAAGCTGACGATTCAGAACAATTCCATCCTCAACATTTCGGGTCAATTACTTTCCATCGGAACCAGTTCTGACAAGAATTCAAGTGAAACCTGATTTTCTGCTCCCTCCAACCTGTGGGTTGAAGGTGGTGAACATGGAAATTCTAGCAGGCAACCTGCCAGTATTTATTTCTCAAGTAATAGCTAAAACAAATGCTCTCATTATGTATTTCTTTGTTGTGTATGGGACCTCACTGTGCACATATTGGCTGCTGTCTTCCCCTCGGTTATAACATGGGCTACACTTAGGTAAAACTCTCCATTGACTGCAAAGAGCTTTGGGACACTCTGAAACCATGAGAGAAGCAATAAAAACGCAACTCTTTCTATGTCTTCCTTTCAGTGATTGCAGTAATGTCAATGCATAAATGTATATGAATCAATGCAGTGTTAAATTCATTCAAAACATTTTACCGTATTTTCCAGACCTTAAGACTCACCATAATTTTAGAACATTTGGGCACATCGTTTATATGGTTAGATGCATGGCAATTTTAAGTGATACTTTTCCTGAACTTTATGGACCAGCAAATGTAGTTTTGTTCATATACTGCACTATATCTTTTTTCTTTCTCTTGATAGAAGAATTGTTACAACCAGGTGAGTAGTGTTGTTTTGGCACCCCACGTTATAACACTGCACTTCAGTCAATCGCAACAGAGATAACAAGGTGTGGGGCTGGATGAACACAGCAGGCCAAGCAGCATCATAGGAGCAGGAAAGCTTGACGTTTTGGGCCTAGACTCTTCATCAGAAATGGGGGGGTGGGGGGGGAAGCGGGTTCTGAAATAAATAGGGAGAGAGGGGGAGGCAGATAGAAGATGGATAGAGGAGAGGATAGGTGGAGAGGAGACAGACAAGTCAAAGAGGCGGGGATGGAGCCGGTAAAGGTGAGTGTAGGTGGGGAGGTAGGGAGGAGATAGGTCAGTCCAGGGAGGATGGACAGATCAAGGGGGGGCGGGATGATGTTAGTAGATAGGAGATGGGGGTGTGGCTTGAGGTGGGAGGAGGGGATAGGTGAGAGGAAGAACAGGTTAGGGAGGTGGAGATGAGCTGGGCTGGTTTTGGGATGTGGTTGGGGGAGGGGAAATTTTGAAGCTTGTGAAATCCACATTGATACCATTGGGCTGCAAGTTCCCAGGCTGAATATGATTTGCTGTTCCTGCAGCCTTCGGGTGGCATCATTGTGGCATTGCAGGAGGCCCAGGATGGACATGTTGTCTGAGGAATGGGAGGGGGAGTTGAAATGGTTCGCGACTGGGAGGTGCAGTTGTTTGTTGCGAACTGAGCGTAGGTGTTCTGCAAAGCAGTCCCCAAGCCTCCGCTTGGTTTCCCTGATGGAGAGGAGGCCACAACGGGTACAGCGGATGCAGTATACCACATTGGCAGATGTGCAGGTGAACATCTGCTTGATGTGGAAAGTCTTCTTGGGGCCTGGGATTGGGGTGAGGGAGGAGGTGTGGGGGCAGGTATAGCACTTCCTGCGGTTGCAGGGAAAAGTGCCAGGTTTGGTGGGGCTGGAGGGGAGTGTGGAGCGGACAAGGGAGTCACAGAGAGAGTGGTCCCTCCGGAAAGCAGACAAGGGTGGGGAGGGAAAAATGTCTTTGGTGGTGGGGTCGGATTGCAGATGGCGGAAGTGTCAGAGGATGATGCGTTGAATTACTTTTACTCTTTTTAGCCCACACCTGTCATACTTCAATTAAAATATATCATTAGGCAAAACAAAGAAGCCAGTTACAAGGTTTTCTTAAGGGGACGAAAAGGAATTGTAACTCTGAGTAAAAGAAAAAAGCACCATATCAAACATAGTTTGTAAGATGGAAAGAGTATCTGATACAGACAGGAAGAATATAGGTTATGCTGTTTCAATGCCGATAGAGTCCTGGGGGTGTTGTTTTATGAACTGGGATCACGGTTGTTTAACAGTTAACTTATATTCTCATCAATCACAAAATCTGTAGTTATCTTTGAGTTCTTGGTGAATAATGCTTCTCTAATTTGCATTTTTCACTGACCACTGTTTTTGAGATGATGAGAATAAAACAGACAGTGAGTTTTTCAGTCCTTGTTGTTCCCAATCCATAATTCTTTCCCTCTACTCTGTTGTTCAAAAACAGCTATTGAAATGTGGCTCATTTGGATATTCCCAAGTTTGGCTTCATTGTCTTTCTAAGTTGAACAGTGGCAGCCAGTTAATTTCTGTATGTGCACTTGTTATACAAGTGTTATTTAAAAGACAAGATGCAAGTTTCTAGCCCCTAGCTCAGCTATCTCGTTTTAATGTCTTTTGATAAACTGGTAAATTCAGTGCAGGCAATTCCATTTATTCAACATTGGTCATCTGGTCTTGTTTCAGTCTGTGATCAGGTGATCACAGCAGTCAATTTATGCCATTATTTATCATTTTGAAAGACCATTTCAGTCCATAAAAAGTTTCAGGAATAGCAATTAAATGATGGAAGTTAAAATTGATAGTCCATGTTTATCACAATTGCAACAACTTTTCAGAAGAGGTTTCCATTTATTGTAATGATTTGTTTCCTTCTAATGTGGGGAAAATTAAGTCTTCAGGAGATATTAAGATTCCTTGCAGTTAATGTTTTATAACAGGCAAAGCCACCATAGTCCAGCTCTCATTAGTGAGAGACGACTTATAGTGTTATAACCTGAGGGTCACCACACCTCAGGCAAGGGGAGAGATTAGGAAGGAGAGTCCTCCATGGTAACCTCAGCTGGTGTCAGAATTGAACATATGCTGTTGGTGTCTCTCTGCGTTGAAAACCAACTGTCCAGCAAACTGAACTGACTGACACCAAACCTTTAAAGAGGTACATGAAAGACAAAATACCAGCAATAAGGTGAGTGCCAAAGTAAGGCACAGATTCATTGCTCGGGGAGGTCAGTACACTGGTTTCAGCAAATGCTTGCAGTGCTGTCTTTCTCTGTACCACATAAATGTTTTTTGTTGAATAGCCATCGAGAATCCCTATTCCAGAGAACTGCGGCCAGTCATTTGGTGAACATATGCAATACTTGCTGGGAGGTGGTGGGTGTGGAGACGTATGATCTATTCCTCATTCCAATTCTCATGTTAATGATGTGTAACACAATCCTGTGCAAAAGCATTTTACAATTAATATTTACCAATGGAAGCAATGTTTTATATTATCAGATTACAACTGGAGAATGCTAATTGCTACATATTATAAAATTGTAACTGACTACTCTGCAGTTAAATGTCAAGATTAGATGTCAAGTTGTAAAGGCATTAAAGTAAGGAGCAGGAATAGATCTTTGGGACTTTCAAGATTGCTCTACCTTTTAATAAGATCATGGCCAATCTGACCTTAGCCTCAGCTCCTGTTCTCAATCACACTCACCTTCCTTTATTCAAAAATCTGTCTGTTTCAGCCTTGAATAGGTTCAATGACATGGCTTCCACTTAATTCTGTCTCAGAGAACTCCAAAGTTCCACACGTATTTGGAGATGATGAAATTGCAATATAATATGAATGTATTTTAATGATAAGATGTTATATATGATAAAATTACTGTGACTTTAGTGTCACACCTTATTGAGACTCAGACAGGAATGAAAGAATTGAGAGAGCTGTGTTATTGAGATCAGCATTCAGTACAATAGGAGCTTATTCAAGCTCCTGAGAGTCAAACAATAGCCTTTGTAGTACAAGACAGAGACCAAGGTGCAGCACAGTCAGAGTAGGCACAGTCTAGTCCAGGAGAACAGCTTGTAGAGTGCAGAACTGAACTCTCAGACCCACTTCATGGCAGGCAGAATCTGTGAGGTTACAGCAACTTTGCATTGTATCCATGGAAGTAGGTCAATCCATGGTGTCAGCTCAAGCCAGAGATTCCTCCTCATCTCTGTCTGAAATGGGTGACGTGTAGCATTATCACGATTGCTGCTGGTGGCTCCTCATGGGTCCTGCCACTTCTGCCTGTGTGTGACTCAGAGTTTTCATTGTTTGAGGTAATTTGCTGCCACCAACCTTGCTTTATCTAGACTTTTTTCTACGGCTTGTCAAAGGATCAATGGCAGCAGATGCAGTGCCATGAAGACTTTGCAGAAGAGATGCTGTTCTTAGTCAACCAGATAGTAAATTGTCTGATACCAATAAATATCAGTGCATCACAAGTCAGGTATGATTTCTATATCTCTCAGGGGCATGGAATACATCTACTCTCTGTGAAAATTAACATAGGACTCATTGTTCCACCCAAACACTAAGATCAACATCGTCAGATTGTATGGATCTAGTGCAACTTGACTATTAACTCTTTCAGAATCATTACCTTTTACATCTCCCTCCAAGTTAATTTCCCACAGTTAATTAATGACATAATTATGTCTATAACTATATTCCATTTATCATCACCCCATCTCCCACAAGTCTCTGGCTTCACAAATGATGGGGAGGTGGACATTTCACAATTCTCCCAGAATGTTCACTTTTCGAACTTGAAAGAAACATTAGCCTTTTGTTTGAGAACCAGGGCCTCGCTTTGATTTTGGCTCATGTCTCCACGGAAAGATCTTTTACCTGCTGGATAATTGTCATGGAGGAAATTATTCTTTGTAAACCTTGTTGCTTGTCCATTACCTTATGTGGAGAACCCTTATTCTCCTGAATTCCCTTTGCAGTGGAGCTCTTCCCTCATAGTACAGCTGGTTGCCCCATAAAGACAATTGTGGAATCTTTAAATTCATGAAAGTCCATCATGGAAGACAGCTGCTCTGTTGAAACAAGAACTTTCCTCCTTGCAGTATCCTGGAAGAAGTAGTCTCTTACATTATCCAAGGGATGCTTGCATCATGAAATTTGTACTTCACGACCGTGCCCTGTATCTGTGAGCAGTGCTCAGTCTCCTATGGAGTTATATACATCTTACAGAGTCATTTAGTACAGAAGATGCCTTTCAGCCTATTAAGTCTGCACTGACCTATCTACACAAATCCCACTTTCCAGCATTTTCCCCATAGTTTAAATGTTATGAATTGCAAGTGCTCATGCGTGTACCTTTTAAAAGTTCTGAGGTTTCCTGCCTCTACTATACTGCCAGGCAATCATTCCACATTCCCACCATTTCCCTGAAAACTGTCCTGTCCTTCAGCTTAAAATTATGCCGTCTCATTATCGTTCCTTCAACTAAGGGGAGCAGCTGATTTCTATCCACCCTGTCTGAGCCCCTCACCATCTTCTACACCTCTGTTAGGTCCACCCTCTGATTTCTCTGCTATAAAGAAAACTCCCTCAAATTCTGAATGAAATTGGATTCCTTCAGTTATCCTCTGTAGTTAGATTGGTGAGTTGAACTTTTCCAGATTCTCAGTCATGTTACTGAAAGATTTTTGTTAACACAGCACTATGGCTGTCACTGATATTGACTACTCTGTTTTAAAAGACAGAAGATTGAACATTTCCCCTTAGTGCTGTAAAGTCTGTAACTTGTCTAAGTTGAAAATATTAAATAGCTTTCTAATACCATCTTAAGTGCTTTCATTAGATTCCATTTTCTGTCTGGGTTCCATTCTGAGAATAGGAAACTCAACAAAATATTAACCAGTGACCCCTTGACTGGTTAGTCAAACAAGTTTTGTTTTCCTGGATCATTGTTGGGACAACTGTTTTTTCTGGATACATTGTTCTCTGGGAGGTCGTCAATCTCCTTCAAATTTTTGCATGAAGTTGAAGTCAAGAAATGTGTGCAGGCTCAAAAGTGAACATTTGTGTTTGCAAACAATATACGAATTTTCAACTCTCAATTTTGCACTGCCCTGTAATATAACATTGCAGCATTGTAACTTGTACCATGACTGATGGCTCGGTTGCACATGGCCTTGACTGAGGCTGAGAGTGGATACAATGCTGCCCATTTTTCTATCAGGGCCATGGTGGAGCAGATTATATGCCTTACATAGTTGAGGTTTCACTGTTTGGGTGGTAGTACACTCCAGACAGCGCATGCCTCACAATCTTCGCATGCTGTGCTCTGCACAACTACAGCCAATAACGAAGGGATGTGATGGCACTTGTGAGTTGGATGAATGGCAACTGTATTCTGAGGAGCAAGATGAGGAAATTGAGCAGGAGGAACATTACCTTCTGGATGATGGAACACGGCAGCATTTGACATAATAACTTTATTGACGTCCAGATCCAGAAGATAAGAGCAGGGTGCAATGATTATTGCAGAACAGTTAGTGCTCAAAAGGCAAGCTGTCTGCTTCTGTTCCAAGAAGTAAACACAGGTTTTGTTTGTTTTCTTTTAGTTTTTAACTGTTGCCAAATGAATGTGACTGGTTTGAAGCTTTGGAACTTAATGGTAACTCCAGACTGAGCGTGCTTGACCGGTTGCATGGCTGGGCTTCGAAGATGGTGCCGGTGCTGGGAAACCTGGGATTTCCCAACATTGGCAAATATTTCTGCTTAAAGCTAGTGGGGGACTCGGACAGCATCAGATGAGCGGGTTGCTGGAAGTGTGTGGTATATAGTTTGGGATGATAGTGTGAGAAAGCTCACGGGCCTCATGGAGAGAAACTCCATGAAATTCAACAAAAATGACCCTTAGCTGCTTTCTCTCTTCGTCCAAAGACTTGTGTCTGACATCATCAGATTGGATGGAGCTAATCCACCTTCAACATTAACACTTTCAGAACCATTATATACCTATACAACTCTCTATTCTGAAGCTATACCCCTTGTTCTACGTTTCCTCACAAGGTAAATCATTCTCTCAGCAACTACTCTATAAACTCCCTCAGAATCTTACAAGATCACCTTATCCTTCTAAATGTGAATGAATATAGACCCAAAATGCTCAGCCTTTCCCCATAAGACTGCAGCTTCATCCCAAGAATCAAACATTTCTGACCTGTCTCCAATGCAAGTATACCCTTCTGTAAATAAGGAAATCATAAATGCATGCAGTCCTTCAGACAGTCTCACCAATGCAACTGTACAATTGTGACAAGATGTCCCTACATGTAAATAGCATCTCCCTTTCAATAATAAAAGAACAAATTAAAATGGAGACAATAAGATGCCATAAAGCAATTGTTCACTTAGGTGTTTGAAGTAAGGGACTATAGCTCAATGAGCTCAGTGGTGGAACATTTGACCACAATTCAGGAGGATGTTATTTCAAAGCCAGGCATCCCCTTTGTTATATGTGTCTTTAACCCCAGATGTGTAGAAGTGAGTGTGGCTGTTCACCCTGTTTAAACAACGTAGAGGGATTTACACATGAAAGTGCCAATGCTGTGGCTTTAGGGGAGGTGGTGGTAAAGTGGATATGACACTGGATGAATAACCTAGAACATTAGGCTAATGCTGTGGAGACATGAGCTCATAATCCTCCATGGTCAAAAGTTGATTCAGTATAAAGCTAGTCTAATAGGAATAACCACTGTGGCTATTGTAAAACCTATCTGGTTCACTGATGTCCTTTAAGATGGAAATCCACCATCCTTACTTGGTCTGGCCTACATATGACTTAAGACCCACAGCAATGTGGTTGATTCTTAACTGGGGATGGGTAATAAATGCTGGCCTTAGCCAGCAACACTCCCACATCCTATGAATGAATTTAAAAAGTTACATAATAAACTCAAAAGCGCAAGATTCTCTCAGTTTCTAGCAAATTTAAGAGTAGTTTATTTTTGTCTTCCCACCCAGAACATAACTGGCCAGATTGAAGCAGGGAGTGGGTATGTGGAACTGGTGGGCAGATAACCAGGGAGGTGGAGCAGAGAGGTTGGACGGACGGTTTGAATGCATTGAAAATCAAAAGAGGCAGCAATGGAGGAGACAAGAAACCTTAGGTTGGGTGAGGACTAGTGAAAAGTGCAGTGATATTGCAATTTAATAAATTGATTTTGCCGTTGTGAAGATCTGAAAGCCATGGAAGGAAATGTGGAAAACATGGCCAAAAGTGAAAGTAAGAGAAAAGCAGAGGGATTGACCATGAGTACCAAGATGAAAGTAGAACGCGGAAATACAAATGGTCCATTGCAATGAAGCTATGGAAACAATTAAAATGAAAAGAAAAGGTGTGGAGAGGGAGTCTGTGAGGACTAAAAGATGAAAAGGCACAGTGATCTAAAATGCAGAGAAAATTTGATGGTGCATGAAAAGGATATGAGAGCATGAAAGAAAATATCAGCTTTGCTGGACCATTTGTTAGCCTCAAGGGTAATGCCAATCCCATTGGAAATGTGGAAATTATACTCACACAGTTTTCTCATTCTTGTTCTATAACTCTCTCCTGTTCGGACTGTCTGGCTGGACTGTTTCATTATGCATCTTGGCATTCATGGAACTGATGTCTCTTTTCAAGTGAAGATCTATTCAAACAAAATAACACTGCCTTGATCTTTCAGTCAGAATTTCTCTCCAGCTGCCTGCCAGTAACCCCTGAAACATGTTGGTTGATTCTATATTTTAGATAGTACATGTTGTTTCATCTAGTAGGCTACATTAGCTTTAAAATATTTCAGGCATTCCATTTTCACACATATGAAATTATTCAGAAGAGCTTGTTCCAAATATAGAGTCAACACTTAGTGAAGGAGAAAGCAGGCACTTCAATCAATGGGCAGGATGTTATAGAATCATAGAATCCCGACAGTGTGGAAGCAGGCCATTTGGCCCATCGAGTCTACACTAACCCACCAAACAGCATCCCATCTAGACTCACCTCCCTACCCTATCCCTGTACCCCTCATTTCCTGTGGCTAATCCACCTAACCTGCACATTCCTGGATACTATGGCCAATTTTCCATGGCTAATCCACCTAGCCTGCACATCTTTGTACTGTGGGAGGAAGCCAGAGTGCCCAGAGGAAACCAGCTGAGACACAGAGAAAATGTACAAACTCCACTCAAACAGTTGTCCAATGTTGGTCACGAGCACTGTGAGGCAGCAGTGCTAACCACTGAGCCACAAGTTGTGGAGACCTGCCGGTGGGTGGTAGGCTTTGTAAATTTCCTTGAGTGGTTTCCTGTTGCCCTCCCATCTGCCCCCTGACCTCTCCACAATTTCATCCGGAACGGGTGAAGTCTAGAGTGACCAGACTGCCCTCACCTGAATTAAGGCTCTGAAGTGGTCAATTAAGGTTAGCTTTCCACTCCAGTTCAATTTTGAGGCTAGCAGGAGAACGACTGAAGATCCCAGGGGTTCACACAGCAGAGAAGAAAATAAGGGACAACCGTAGATTTGGATGTCAGTAATTGTTGCCCTACTGCAAAAGTTGCCACTAAGAAGACCCCACAAATACCAATAACAAAAGCTTGTATTTAATGTGTGCATTTTACATAATAAAGGGGTGGCATGGTGGCTCAGTGGTTAGCACTGCTGCCTCACAGCTGGGTCCCAGGTTCGATTCCACACTCAGACATCTGTCTGTCTTGTGGAGTTTGCATATTCTCCCCGTGTCTGCGTGGGTTTCCTCCAGGTGCTCCGGTTTCCACCCACAGTGCAAAGATGTACAGATTAGGGTGGATTGGCCATGCTAAATTGCCCATTATGTCCAGTGATGTGTAGATTAGGTGGATTGTCATGGAAATGCTGGATTACAGGGATGGGGTGGGTTTGGGTGACATGATCTTCAGAGGGCCAGAGTTGATTTGATGGGCCAAATGGCCTGCTTCCACACTGTAGGGATTCTATTCTATGTGTAGAATACATAGTTGCTATGTATATACATATATGTCAAATACATATTTGAGTTGCTAATGTTGTCCCCCTGTACAAGAAGGGTAGTAGGGATATTCAGGTAACTACAGACCAGTAAGCCTGATGTCAGTGGTGGGAAAGTTGCTGGAGAAGGTACTGAGGGATAGAATCTATTTATATTTGGAAAAGAATGGGCTTATCAGTGATAGGCAACATGGTTTTGTGCAGGGGAGATCATGCCTTACTAACTTAATAGAGTTCTTTGAGGAAGTGACCAAGTTGATAGATGAAGGAAGGCCTGTAGATGTCATCTACATGGACTTTAGTAAGGCGTTTGATAAGGTTCCCCATCGTAAACTAATGGAGAAAGTGAAGTCACATGGTGTGCAGGGTGGATAAAGAACTGGTTGAGCAACAGGAGACAGAGAGTAGTAGTTGAAGGGAGAAATGGAGAAAGGTGACCAGTGGTGTTCCACAGGGATCAGTGCTGGGGCCACTGTTGTTTGTGATATACATAAATGATCTGGAAGAGGGCATAAGTGGTCTGATCAGTAAGTTTGCAGATGACGCGAAGATTGGGGGAGTAGCAGAAAGCATAGGGGATTGTCAAAGAATACAGGAGAATATAGATAGACTGGAGAGTTGGGCGGAGAAGTGGCAGATGGAGTTCAATCCGGGCAAGTGTGAGGTGATGCATTTTGGGAGGTCTAATTCTAGAGCGAACTATACTGTAAACGGAAGAGCCTTGGGAAAAGTTGATGAGCAGAGAGATCTGGGAGTTCAGGTCCATTGTACCCTGAAGGTGGCTGCACAGGTGGATAGAGTGGTCAAGAAGGCATATGGTATGCTTGCCTTCATCAGATGGGGTATTGAGTATAAGAGCTGGCAGGTCATGTTAAAATTGTGCAAGACTTTGGTTCGGCCGCATTTAGAATACTGTGTACAGTTCAGGTCGCCACATTACCAAAAGGATGTGGAAGCTTTGGAGAGGGTACAGAGAAGGTTTACGAGGATGTTGCCTGGTATGGAAGGTGCTAGCTGTGAAGAGAGGTTGAGTAGGTTAGGATTGTTTTCATTAGAAAAAAGGAGATTGAGGGGGGACTTGATTGAGGTCTTCAAAATCATGAAGGGTATAGACAGGGTTGATAGAGATAAGCTTTTTCCCAGGGTGAGGGATTCAATAACGAGGGGTCACGCGTTCAAGGTGAGAGGAGAAAAGTTTAAGGGGGATACACGCGGAAAATACTTTACACAGAGGGTGGTAGGTGCCTGGAATGCGTTGCCAGCAGAGGTAGTAGAGGCAGGCACGGTAGATTCATTTAAGGTGCATCTGGACAGATGCGTGAGTAGGTGGGGAGCAGAGGGATACAGATCCTTAGGAATTGGGCGATAGGTTTAGACAGTGGATTTGGATCGGCACAGGCTTGGAGGGCCGAAGGGCCTGTTCCTGGGCTGTAAGTTTTCTTTGTTCTTTGTTCTTTGTATATATGTTGTAAAGGAAACTTTGTCATTGAGTCACATGGGGCAATTTTGCAGTAATGCCATGCAGTGGTTAAGGAAGGCAGTTCACCACCACCTTCTCAAGGGCAACTAAGGATGGGCAATAAATGCTGGCCCAGTGAGTGATGTCCATGTCCCATGAATGAATTCGAGAAAAGATCTTTTGTCAGAACTGAAAAATATAAGGGTTGTACCTGTACCTGAAACAATTGTTGTTCTGCCTCCACAGGTGTTGCCTGACTCGTTGAGGATTTTAAATGCATTTCGAATGCCCAGGACTACTAGCCCAGGAAAATACCACAGATAGATATGGAACAGTTAAGTATTAACTAGTACAATTTAATGAGATACCCAGACAATAAAACCCAAAGTTTTATTCTAACTTTATGATGTTGTAGCTAATATTCCGAAAAATCCTTCTGGCATTTAGAACAGGGAGGCATGAGCCAATGAAATACATTAGTGCAATGACCATATGAAATGCATCCTGACAGCTACAGACTTTTGTCCTTGGAGAGATCCATGTGTTGAATGAAGGGAAACGTGATGCTTTTAAATTTTCATAACAGCATCAGTGCATCGATGTCAGATGAGGTTATCTGAAAATAACTTTCATAGTTTCCGACTTTTTCCAGTGATGTGGGACCAAGTTTTAGTCTGGGCTTGGCAAAACCTGAACTGCATGCTCTCATGATGCACATCCAACCCATTTGTGACTTTCTCGTTTTCACACAAGGGTTAGTTTCCCACTGCATTTTGCAAGCTGTGATGGAGTGTTTGAGGGGTGAGGGTTTGGAGGTGGGCCGGTTAGAAGGCCCACCTTAGCTCTCCACCACACTACCTGTTAGGGGAGGCGGTGATAAGAGTGGTATTGTCACTGAACTAGTAATCCAATTGATGTAGGCTAACGCTGTGAAAACATGGCTTCAAATCCCACAGTGAGGTTTGAATCAGTTAAATTCTGGAAATAAAATAGCTGATGACCTGGTTACCGGTATCAATTGTTATTAAAAGCAGTCAAGAATAAATGCAGTCAATGGAAAATAAAACTTCACTAAGTAGTTTACTTTCTGCCTCTTGATTTTTATTAACCTTCTCAGTCTTTCTGATTCAAATGTTTAGCTTCCCTCATTTTTCTTTTAGACACTCCTGAGTGTAATGACGAGGCTTGGAGTTGTTAAGTAGTAATGTCTTTTACTTATTGATAAGAAGACTATTAGTATACCCATACACAATGCAAATGATAATACTTTCAACTCTGTCTCCAAACCTCATCATGCTAAATCTTATCATCCTTGATGATGCTAATAAATGCAATCAGATTGTCCAACTGAGTAAAGCAAATTGTACGTGTCAAAATGTTCAAAAGATCCACACTCATGAATGAATGTTGCAAAGGTGCATGGATCTAATCGAGAGACAGAAATAAAGAGCAATACAAACTGTTCATAACAAAAGTTATCATTTTCAACCACAAAGAACTGAATGTGAGATGTGAAAAGGAAGAATTCAGAACCTTCACAAGATTTACTGGAAGAGACTAACATTGTGCATAAGCTTTGATCAAAATTGTCCGGGAATTCTGTGACAAATGGCTAATGTGTGGCTTGGAGACTACTACAGGGCTCCCCATGGACTGTAGGTGTCAAAAGGAAATGTGCACTAGGAGAAGGACAGAAACCATGGCCAGGGAGAGGCTGTGGGTTTGTTGAAGGCCCTGATGCTCCTGAGTGATAAAAAAAATCTTTAAAAATACCTTAAAAATTTACACTTTCTTCTTTGAGCCCTTGATCTGGAACCCAGCAGTTCTTGCCTTACAGGGAAGCCCCACCATTGACACTTACTCCACCATCCCACTCAAATAAAAGTAGCAATGAGATTCCATCAGCGAGACTTACCTGTGTATTTAAAGAACATTGTCAGCTTTGGAGGCATTTCCTTATTGTTTACAAATGGGAAAATGCCAGATCAAGGCATGAACAAAATGGATAGGTCCAGCACTCCCAATTTAACAGCTTCCCTCTCAGTTTCCTTCAGGCAAAGGTGGACGAGGTAAAACCCCCAAATATCTGACATTCCTTCCTTCACTTCCATTGCTCCATCTTCCTTTTGTCTCAAATTAGTTTTGCTCCCTGTTCCTTCCTGGAGGAGAATAACATCGTGGGGGATTTTCAGATTCAACCAGAGTTAAATTTGCACCTGTCTGTCATTGTAATATTTTTCCAATCTTTTTAGCTTTTCAGAATTACCTTTTCAGCTGTTGCTCAGGGCCCGGGGGTGGGGTTTGTTGATCCCGTGCTGCAGATTTCTCTTGATTTTGCCTCATCAATCCAGTGAGTTGCACACAATCCCTTAGGACCACCAAAAGTCATTCAAAAATATTAGACTCAAACATCAGCAGATGTTTACTCAAGAATCTGATAGATCTACCTTGAGCATGCACCCTTGAGAGTGCCAATTAAATATTTTATATTCCCATCAAAAGCAATAAATCTGACTTCTCGAACAAAACCTAAAGATGATATAACTTACTGGGGTAAATCTGAGATAAATCCCTGACCAACTCCACAAACCAGGCACATGCATTCATAGATACACATTTATTAATTTACAAAACATTTGACAGGACTGATTTTTGGAAATGTGTTCACAGTGGATTGACACGGCGTAGTGTTCTGTGTTAAAAGCATTAGTTAGAGCGTTAGTCTTGAGTGCTAAACCCAAATTTTAACCAGAGCAAAAGATAACACAGTGTGGAGCTGGATGAACACAGCAGGACAGGCAGCAGCAGAGGAGCAGGAAAGCTGATGTTTCGGGTCAGGACCCTTCTTCAGAAAATCTTGCCAAATTATCTCCCCTTTTTACTGCCTTCAGGAGCTTGAGAGGTTCTTCCTTAAGACTGTGACTTTCAAACTGCTTGCTTCTAAACTTGTTCTTTGTTTAGTAATTGCTGCGTCCTTCATTCATTCTAAATGTTGAAATGCACATGGAAGATGTATGGAAGTCACTCAATGTTTGCATTGTAACCAGTAAGCGGGTTTATGTTAGTTTCAACCTGTTTCATGTCTTCAGCTGCTGGGGTCTGGCTGCTGGCATGGGGTTAGCCTGGTGATGATTGGTTTCCAGTCTCTGTGTTTGGATAGTTGCCAGCAAAGCAGAAGTAGAAAAACAATTGTGCCTTGTCAAAGAATTGCCTGATAGGGGCCAGCAAAAGAGATATCCTGAATTCATTTTGATCACCTTAAAAGGGATCGGAGAGGAATTTCCAGATTTTCTTTCCCCCAAAATTGGCCTGTGTTTTTTAAATCAGTTTTTTTTGCCTCTCTCAGGAGATCAAACGGTCTGAGGTTCTGGGGGTTGGTCAGGGTCTTTATTGTGAAGGCTTAACAGTTCTGTGCAATGGGCTGAAGGAAACCAATGGGCGCTGGTCTGGTGTGTTTTATCAAAGACTTAAATGACCTGAAAATGAACACGGAAACAAAATTAACTAATTGTGTGTGTTCTCATTTGTGCACGCGTCATAGGAAGGAATGGCAAAGGGAAGAGATGAGTTCTCCAATGGGTGGCTGTCTCTGGGCTTCGTCATTGACTGGGTATGTTCTTAAGTCACACATTAGGAGGGCTTAGATTCAATTGCCAGTCTGCACATAGCAACTGCTGATAGACTGACAAGTCCATTAAACTGGCCATGTCTGGTAACAGTATAATCCGACCTTCCTTTATCCCACTATCTCATAATATTGTCATAATGTTGAATAGGTAAAAAGTCATAGCTATTCCCAGAAAATGGTCTGACCAATTTCTTTCCAACACCCATTCACTCCAGGAGAGCTCAAGTCATACAATGGGCAGCACAATGCCTGAAAGGTTAGCGCTGCTGCCTCACAGTGCCAGGGATATGGGTTCAATTCCAGCCCCAGTTGACTGTGTAGTGTTTGCACGTTCTCCCCGTGTCTGTGTGGGTAGCCATCGGATGCTCCAGTTTCCTCCCACCTTCCAAAGATGTGCAGATTAGATGGATCAACCATACTAAATTGCCCCGTAGTGTCCGGGGATGTACGGGCTATATGGATTAGCCATTGGCAAATGCGGGGTTATGGGGTTGTGAGTGGGTGGGTTTGTATGAGATGCTTTTTGGAAGATCAGTATAGACCCAATGGGCTGAATGGGTTCTGTCCTCACTGGAAGGATTCTACTATTCTAATCTAAAATTAACTTCCCTCTCAGGAACTTCTCAAATACTCCTTTAAAGAATTTACAGTGACCTCACTGCATGTTGTGTCTGTCTGTTCCAGATGGTTGACTCTGACCATTGAAAATATACAGCACAGAAAGTGGCCATTTGACACACTATGTCAACAACAGATCTCCAAAAGAAACATCTAGCTACATCCCTGCTCCCTCAATTACTGCAGCTCTGCCTGCAGATTTATCTCCTGCAAGCAGACATGCATTTCTGTGTTCAGAAGTGACGGGAAGTGGAATTATCACTGAATGAGGTTCTAAAATGTGATCTCCAAAGTTCCAGCAACAAAGTTTCATCAGGAAATAAAAAAATTGAATTTGACTTATTCAGTCACTAATGAGTTGGTGGCATTTTAAAAGTCCCAGGTCACATTGAAGAACTCACCCAAATACAAGTAAACAAAAATTATGAAGTGATACGAAAATACTTAGGAAAGAGGCTTGAAAGGGCAAGTGTTGAAGAATTATTTTGGAGAAGTAAGACAAGAGATAACCAGCTAACTCTGCCCTCGGCAGCCACAATCCCTCTCTCATGAGTTTGATTGTCGACCCAGGAAATTCCATGTCACTGGTCATGAGTTCTGTGGATCCTTTGTGTGACTGATGAGCCTGATCCTAGAGCTGCAACTCCAACCACATATTTGGCAGGTTTCTGGGAGGTGGAAGTGGTTCTTGGCCTTGAGATCATTGGCATTCTTTTCTCTGGTTCCTCTTCTATGCTTCCTCCTACTGGGTGGGTGTTCTCAAAGAATGGTGTCCCTTCATACCGGAAATTCCTTAATTCAGTTTCTTCCATAAGAGGGTCTCCCACACATTGACATCTGTGTTGCATTTCTTGAAACTTCCAAGGGAGTCTTTGAAATGTTTCCTTTGTCCCCCTCTCTGTCTTGTGCTGGAAACAAATCAGTTGAACGTTAGAGATAAAAAATTGCATTTTTTCACATTTTTTGGAGCATGTTTAATAGCAATAAAAATATTGAAAATGACAAGAACCATTTAGTCACAGATACAGATTTCAGGTATCTTAGTGAAAGAAGGGTAGCATGGTGGCTCAGTGGTTAGCACTGCTGTCTTACACCGCCAGGGACCTGGGTTTGATTCCACCTTCGGGCGACTGTCTGTGTGGAATTTGCACATTCTCCCCGTGTCTGTTTGGGTTTCCTCCGGGTGCTCCTGTTTCCTCCCAAGATGTGCAGGCTAGATGGATTGGCCATGCTAAATTGCCCATAGTGTTCAGGGATGTGTAGATTAGGGGAATAGGTCTGGGTGGGATGCTCTGAGGGTCAGCATGGCCTTGTTGGGCCGAAGGGCCTGCTTCCACACTGTAGAGATTCTATTCTATGAACCAGATGGGATATGAAGTTTCTTTTTAGCATTGAGTTGTCATGGTCTAAAATGCACTGATTGAAAAAAACGGTGGAAACAAATTCACTAATTTCTGCAGCGAATTTGATCACTAAACATTTTTGATTTCTTCATTCACAGGATTTCAACTTCTCTCACAATGACAACATTTATGACCCATTCCTATTTGAACTTCGAAAGGAGATTGTAAGACATGTTCTTGAACCACTGCAGTCTGTGTGGTAACCAGTAAAATGATCATGAAGCTGTTGGATTGAGACTAAACACCCAATTGAGTCACTAAAATAGTTGGAAGAAGGAAACGTGGTGTCCGTGCACAGTGTGTCCTAATAATGCTTAGTATTTACCTAAATATCACCAACTCCCAAGTTTACAATCACACTGGATTAATTATTGTGCAACACCAAGACAAACCATTTTAAAGCATTTAGTATTGAGTTGTCTGGCTTCAGTTCATGACTGACCAAATAATCAGTGCAGCAAATACACACATAATTGCGCAGATACTGCATAGAAATCAAATAGAAGATAAATTTAACAATCTTGTAAGCAAACACTGATGCCTAATGACAATTCAAAAAGCTTTATTGAGAGCATTGCACCAATGACAACAAACTTTTCTTGGTGAAAAGCAGCCTCTCAACTGTTTCAGTAGTTACCTTTAAACCAAATACATCCTTGAAAAAGCAAAATACTTGCAGAAACTTGGATCTCAAATAAAAACAGATAATGCTGGAAATACTCAGCAGGTCAGGCAGCATCTATGCACAGAAAATCAGCTTAAGTTTCAGATATATGGCCCATCATCTGTATGTTCTTGTCTCGATGAGGATGAAGTTTACAATCAGCCAACACAGAGGAATCTTTCTAAATGGGATCCAGTTTTATCATTCAGGAATAAGACATTTGGTCAGCTGACAAATGTGCAGATTTTGAGAAAGACTGAGTTTCGTATGCTAAACTTGTACATCTTAATTTCAGTTCTGAAGTACTTTCCATAAATGTTTCATATTAAAATCTGTCACTTCCTTCGATGCACTAACCACATTATCATTGCAAAGTCTACAGAATGCAGTGTTACACTCAAAGAGGTCAGTTTCCCTATCATAACGTAAATTGCCTTACTTCTGTCAATGTATACATTAACATTTTAAAATAAAAGACATGTGCTTGACATCTATTAAGATGGTATTGTCCTCGCATATGTGGACTACATATTTATAACAACAGGTTATATTCAACAGGTGCATATTTTTAGAAGTAGGCAACCACTTCTGCAATTTAACTTCCTACTAACTACTTTGTACAATCTCGATGTTGATACGAATAAAACAATTTTGAAAGTGATCTTTTCTTTAATAAATGTATATATAATCTGACAACTTTTATCTGACTATATTTTGACTGAGTCCTGATTTAAAAGACACAATGATTTCCTTTACTAATTAAAACATTCTACCCAGAAGATCGCTTAGGATGAGCTCTTCTGAAGTGGCTCCTTTAGCTTGGGTGATGGGGCAGTGGCAATGACTACAAGCTTTACCCATCAACCACACTCGCAAATACAACAGCAAATATAATCTATATTTAAATAGCAATTTAAATTTCACAACGTGACCCATGGTGCTTCATAGGAGCTTCATAAGGCATTGAGCCAGAGTAAGGTAAATGATCAAAAGCTTACAGATAAGCTTTAAAATGTTTCTCAAAGGAGATAGAGAGGCCACAGAAGTCACGGCTGTCAGTGATGGAGCAATTAAATTCAAGGTGCTCAAAATGAGCCAGACTGAGAGGAGCAGACATAATGTGCGGACTTGTGGAGATTCCAGGTCAGTGGGGTGGGGATATAATTTGGTGCAACTTTTAGCACCATTCATTCCATTGCAGAATGACCTACTAAAATGAATCAAAGTGAAGCTGTAGAATATACAATCTTCTGCCCAAATGTGCTGCTTCTGTCAGCGGGAAATGAGGTGAACAGACATATTTAACTAATAATTCTAAGGTGAAATATCAGCTTCCTGAAAGTGGGATGAATGAAAGGAATTAACTTTGTAACAGATTCAAGCTGGATCAAACCTTCTGAGCATAAGTGGGAGCACCTTTTTTAATGCGTTAACATGTCATGCAAACTCATTAGAATGCCATTTGACAGATGAAATGGTATCTTTGTCATTACTTCCACAGCAACTGAGAAACACATGCCTTCAAATTCACAAGTGGCCAAGTGTGGCTTGCTGTAGCTGAGGTGGTATCCTTTATGGATTTGGATTGTGTATGAGCTACTTTTTCCTACAGGGGAGGTCTTGTGTTGGACCCATACAAGAGGAGACATTGATACATTGAGATTGGATGCTGGCTTTGCAGGGGGCATGGCTAACTGATGGAGAGAGTGGGTGCGGGGGGAAACACACAGGCTCATTAAGGACAGAAGGAGAAAGATGGACTACACACCTTCATTATGTACAGGCGGGAGATCAAGCATGTTTGTGGGGTGATTCTGTTACAAAGGCAAGGTCAATGGTGAGGTTCTGAGAGTCAAGGCTAACGGAGATCAAGTCAAGACTGATAGAGTGAAGTTCGAGGCTGACAGGAGGGCAGTCCATGGTGGCTGAAGGGTGGGTACTAAGGTTATAGTTACAAGCTCCAGAGCTTATGAGGAAGTGTCAATGCTCACAATGCGACAACTCCAAGTGGTCTCCAGAGCATAGACTGAGGATGGAGAATTCCTGGGTCAGGTTTGTGGAGGTCTGGCTGAGGCTGTTGTAAAATACAGAGCTCCCCCACTGGTTGAACTTGCAAAGCGCAGGAGATCATTTAGCATCTTCTTGCACTGGATCCAGGTCCTTTTATGAAGGCTATTGACCTATACTAAAAAGCAGTTAATTACACAAGAAAACTCATCCTGGGTGCTGGCAGAAGTCATGCTTAAACTCCAAAAATAGAAAATCTCAGCCTAGGAGTGGAAACTGTGTGCACCCCCAATCCCTCTGTGCGGACACTAAACACTAAACACTCCAAGATTCTGGCCTGTATAATCTTCAGCAAGGCTTTCAGGCTGAAACCAAAAAACAAAATCTGCAGACGCTGTAAATCAGAAACAAAAACAGAAGTTGCTGGAAAAGCTCAGCAGGTCTGGCAGCACCTGTAGAGAGAAATCAGATTTAACGTTTCGGGTCAAGTGACCCTTCCTCAGAATTCTTTTCAAGCTGCTTTCATGCCTGGAATTATACAAACTATATAATAATATAAAACACATAAATGATAAGCAAGAAAACCACTCTGCCAAATCAGCATTCCTTAGACATTGACAGTGTTAATTCCCCTCCTGCAAATGAAGCCCTATTTTACACTAACTTAAAAAAAACACGTTTTGCTTTCAAAAAATTGTGGTTTATGTCCAGGCTAGCGGAAGGTATCTTCCATAACAGGGTTAAGGTTAATAAAGAAGAAAAAAATGAATGCAGAGCAAGGTTTAGAGCAAAGAAGAGGTAAAAAGGTATTAAGCAAAGAAAGGACTTACAGGAAACAGAGAGATACAGTGAGTAGATTTCTTTATTTTTCTGCCTTTGTATTCTATGTTTTGGTTCATTTTTCCATGTTCTAAGATGGCACCAGTGAGTGGTGACACTAGACACACTTTTCACTGTATTTTGTAACAACATACATGTGGCAATAAATAAATAAATCAAAATTTAAACCTAAAACTAGGTTACAGCCAAATAGCTGAAAAAAAACTCAGTCCGGGTTCATGGGTCACAGTATGTTATAATATCCCGGATTGTAATGTGGAGCTGTAATGGCCCAGTTTGTAGAGTGAAGCTGGAAGGGCCTAGAGTGTAATGTTGAGCTGTAATGGCCTGGACTATGATATGTGGTTCTAATGGCCCAAGCTGTAACATGGGGCTCTAATGGCCCAGGCTGTAATATGAGGTTCAAATGGCCTGGCTTCTAGTGTGAAGCTATAGCATGGAGCTGTAATGGCTGAGGCAGAATTAACTCAGACTGCAGTCTGGAGCTGTAATAGCCTGGATTGTAATGTGGCGCTGTATTATCCTGGGCTGAGATGCCTTGCCCAAGCTGTAATATCCAGAGTTATTATGTAGAGCTAAAAATGGCCTAGGTGCTAGGAGCTGCGATGGACCAAGCTGTAATATTTTGGGATGTAGGGGAGAACCTTAATGGGCCAGGCTGTAATATTCTGGGCTGTCGTGTGCAGCTATACTGGGCCAGGCTGTAATATTCTGGGTTGTAATGAAGCCAGGCTGTAATATTACAAGCATGGGGCTGGATGAACACAGCAGGTCAAGCAGCATCACAGGAGCAGGAAAACCTGACGTTTCGGGCCTAAACCCTTCATCAGATTTTTTCTGATGAAGGGTTGAGGCCCGAAACGTCAGGTTTTCCTGCTGTGTTCATCCAGCCCCATGCTTGTAATCTCGGATTCTCCAGCATCTGCAGTACGTTTTATCTCCGGCCTGTAATATTCTGAGTTGTAACGGGCCTGGCTGTGATATTCTCGGCTGTAATTGGCAGGAGGAAGCGGGAAATGTTGCGAGGTGAAGGAACGAGCCAATCAGATTTCATGGGGGCGGGGTCAGGCTCAGGGTTGGCGGCAAAACGTGAAGTTCCATTTTCGCGGGAGTTTCATTCAGAGACAGACAGACATAGACACATATAGATATAGATTCGGGTTACAGTGAGACAAGGAGCGGGATCTGCCTTTACTCACGCCGCCAGTTTCCGAGCAGAGCAGGGACCAGATCCCGAGCTTTACCCGTGCCGCTGAGCCCAGGCGAAGGAGATTGAAGCTCCCGACAGGTTAATTCATAGAAAATTTTGCTTCATACTTTGGCTGCATTAGTTTCTTTTAATTTCAAATAGTACGCTTCCATTTAATCCTTTCTGTCCAATCTTGTACCGGGTCTAATTCTCTCTGTGTATGGTTTCTGCTTCCTGTAATTCCGTTTTGGATTTAATTTCCACCCCCTTTGCTTTTTTCACTCTGGTTTCAATACTACAGCCCGCTGGGCTTTTTTCAAAAGTCGACCTTCTTCTAATCTGGTTCGAGTTTAATTTGTCTACTCTTGTAGTTATTTTCTGTGTTTAATATTTCCCTCTCTGCTCTCGCCCAGTTTTGCGTGTAATAATCTTCTTTCTGTTTTACTTTAACCCAAGTATTAGATTAAACTCAATCTAAAATACTACAGGATTTTCTCTCTGCATGTGTCGCTGTAATTCCTTTTCTTTCTCCTCGCCCTTATTTGCCTCTAACCCTGTTCTGGCTGTTTTTATCTCGATACATATCTTTTTGCTGTAACCCAGTTTTGCCAGCATGCCTTCTACGTGTAAGACCGGGACACAAACCACCATCGACTTTCCCAAGAAGAAATTTCCCGTGTGCCGCGCAGTGACTAAGGAAAGTCAAGGATCACCGCCCAGAGACCAGAAGCAACCACTCAGTCCCCGGAAACGTCTCGGTAATATTGCCCCTTAAAGGGTTGAAACTATCAGTTCTTGTTCTTCATTTTAAAACCCTTGTGCCTTTTTTGTAGCTGGTAGGCTCTTGTCTGACGTACAGGCCAGAAGCTTGACATTTGACACTATTATTCCTTTAGCTTTATGTAAGACTGCTGTAATTTTACCCCCGAATGTCTTGTTTCTAAAAGTTAGTCAGTGCTGTTTACTTTAAGCCCAACATAGAGATTTTTTGACTGATCCATGCATCTCTTGGCCGCAGGAGCCTCCTTAATGGCTACAAATCCACTTTCACAAATACCATATTTCGTTTTAAAAGCAAAACATAATTGTTAATCTTAACATTGCTAAGTGCTGGCTGTAGCATTAGATGAGGTGTAAGTTTTTTTTTGAGCTTCAATGACAAGATCAGCATTTACTGCCCATCCCTAATTGCCCTTGTGATGTTGGCTGCTGCCTTGAACCCCCTATAGTCCTTGCGCGAGTCAGCTGGAGATGATTTTTTTTTTCTCTGTAATGCTTTGACGCACAGAACCTGCTTGCTAGGCCATTTCAGAAGGCAGTTCAGAGTTAATTGGCCTTTGTTTCAAAGGGAATGGGGTACAATATTAGGAGGTTCTTGCTAAAAATGATCAAGGTCTCTGTTAGGCCATACATGGGGTACTGTGAAGTTTTGGCCCCCGTGTCTAAGGAAAGATATATTGGCATTGGAGGAATCCAGAGTATGTTCGTTAGAATGATCTTAGATATGGCGAGGTTGAGTAGGTTGGGTTTGTACTCGTTGGAATTTAGAAGAATGAGTGGTAACCTGATTAAAATGTATAAGATTCTTCGGGGACTTGACAGGGTAGATGTGGAGCAACTGTTGTAATGTATTGAAGACAAGTGCCTCTTATTTTGACTCCCCAAGGGTCACTGATGGTTAATTGGACGCTGGACTCAGTACAGAGAAAGGAGGGAGGGAGCTGTGGCGCAGAGGTAGGGACACAGCTACTGGGCCAGGAGATGTGGGTTCGATTCTCACTTGCCCCAGAGGTGCATTATAATATCTCTGAACAGCTTGATTAAAAATACCGAGAGAAAGGAGGATTGGTTGCTGCAAGCTATCCAAACCAGAATACAGCACAGACCTCTGGTTTACTCGCTCAATTCGTATTGCTACTATGATACTGCCACTTTGGATGAAGGTGATCTGACCCAGCATGTTCAATTTTCAGGATGGGAGAATTGCAAAAGTGATTGATTGTGAGTATTTAGATGAATTACAGAAGTGTTAAGGCGCAAAATGAGACCATTCAGCACACTGAGTCCGTATCAGCTCTCCAAATGAGCATCATGACTGAGTACAACTCTCATTCCTTTTCCCCATACCCTTCTGCATTGTTCCTACTTAAATAAACATCTAATAACCTCTTGAATACCTGAATTGAACCAACTTCCACCATATTTCCAGGCCATGCTTCCCAGACTCAGACCACTCTGTGTGAAGGTTTCTTTCCCTGCATCACATTTGTTTCCTTTGCTAACCACTTTAAATCTGTGCCATCTTGATCTTCATCCTTTTAAGAGTGGGAATAGTTTCCCCCTATTTATTATGTCCAGACCCCTCTTGATTTTGATTTTGAAAACTATCAAATAGCCTTCTGACCTTCTCAGGCATTAAGGAGATCGATCCCAGCCAATCCAATCTACCCTCATGATTGACATCTCATCCTGCAACAATTCGAGTTAATCTCTTCTGCACTCTACGATATGGTCATATCCTTTAGTGCCAGTAGCCAGTACTTCAACTAAGGTCTAACAGTGTCTTACATAAGTTCAGCAACATCTCCTTTCTTTGTGTGTGGAATCTTGTTTTGTGACTATTGAAATCAGGCAAGAGTCGTGCAGCTTAGATTGGTAAAGGGAAACTGGTGATTTTTGAGCTCAAATGCGTCTTGAGATTTTCTTTGAGAAAAGAATTTTAAAGGTTTGGGTTCTCACGCATGAAGTGGGAGCAACAGGGTGCAGCAGCTGGAACTTGTTCAAATCTAGTGGTACCTGGAATCGCAGAATTTTTATGGTGCAGAAAGGGGCCATTTGATCCATCATTGCGCTGGTTTTATTACCTAGTGCCAACTTCCATCTTTTTCTCACTATCCCTACACATCATTTCTATCCAAATAATTATTCAATACCCTGTTGAATGTTTCAAGTAAACCTGCTTCCACCGCATTTCCAGGAATATCCGAACAACTCACCATGTGAAATGTTATTTCTCACATCACCCTTGCTTTGTTTGCACATCACATTAAATCTGTGCCCTCTGATTTGTCCTTTCCTGTTTTACGAGGGGAGCAGCTTCTCCCTATCTACTCCGTCCGGCTCACTGATGATTTGAAAACCTCTGTCAGATCTCCTCTCAGCCCGTGTTCTCTCCAAGTTGAACAGTTCCATCTGCTTTAATCTATCCTTATAACCCTGAAGTTTCTCAAACCTGGAACCATTCTAGTAAATGGTTTCTGCACTGCCTGTGGCGCCCACATCTCTGTACGATGGAAAATGTAGCTTCCACGAAGGGAAAGGACTTGCTCGTAGTCGGTCAGGATTTCTGTCGAGATGTGTGTCCATCCAAGTGGGAGTCATGAAGGGAGGGCCTTGTCTACAGTCAAATATTGTTCTGAAAAAAACCTGTCTTTTAAACTTTTGTAGGTGTTGAGAACCTGTGTAATGTACCACAGCCTCTAGAGTGTTCACCAACCAAACGGAAGAAGGAAAATCAGCCTCTTGCTCTGTCAACCCCCAGAGGTCGAAAATTAGAATTTGGTGAGAGCCCGTTAAAACTGACGGGAAGGCACAGATCACTCTCTGCCCATAAATCACCAGAGCGGACAGGATGCCCTCTCAATAAGGGGGACGAGACTCCTTGTTCCGAAAACCATCTTTGTGGGCTCTTGTCTCCTATTGCAAGGCATTTAAAACAGCAAGGTACGTTCGTGTAAAATTGATCTTGATTCCCCGACTAGACAGTGATGTAAGATTTTTCCTGTTTCATTTGAAGTGTGGTAATTGTTCCTGCAACAATGCAGTGCTCCCTCAGGACTGCGCTGGAGTGTCAGCCTGGCTTGGCATGCGCGTCTCTGGAGTCAGGCTTCGACTCACCGTCTTTGTACTCGGATGGACATGTGTGACCCACTAGGCCAAAGCTGGTACGCGATGTCCCATGCTGGTGTTGTTGGGCAGTCTATCTTCAAAGTACAAACCAGTTTCACTCTTGATGGCAAGCCTGGACATTTTCAGAGTGCGGAGGCCTTCCTGAATTACTACATTCTTCCCTTTCTCAGTGATAGCTGCAGTGCAAACTGATAGAAGAAGCTTATTATTTTTATCCTATTGCCTTCCTTTCCCCTCCCCTGCCTCCTATTTTCTTCTTCTGATACTTTAAATGTGTAGAATGTGCAGCCAAATAATTCAACAAAGTATTGGTGTCATATAATTCTCATTTACACTAACTTAGTTAAAATTTGCAAACTTCACTAACTTTTCAAATGGATAAGTCATTCAGAAGGGTGCAACCACTTCTGCTGCCAAATGTTGCTATTGAAATAAGTTGCGTTTGTGAGCTGCTCGGAGAAGTGCAGAATGTAGAGCTTCTCGGTGTTTTAGCTGTCTTTCTGTCGCACAATATTCATGTGATTCAGTGCAGAGCCTTGAGATTCCTTGAATTAATTGTTCATTTCCACAGTTTCAGGTGCGTGTTATCTACAGACCAAGCAGGTGTTGAACACGACCATTCCTGAGCACCTTCTCGCACGTGAGCGTGAGACTGAAGCTATCTCTCAGTTTATAACAGATCATGTCAATAAGGAGAAGCCAGGGAGTCTTTATGTTTCAGGAGCACCTGGCACTGGGAAAACTGCATGCGTGGAACGAATTGTAGAGGATCTCAAGGTACTAGAGTCTGACGTAAAAGCAAAGAACTGAAGCTGCGGGAAATATGAAATACAAAGATTAAGTGCTGGAAATACTCTACAAACTTGGCAGCATCTGTGGAGAGAGAAATAAGATTAGATGTTGAGTCTGATGTGACTCTTCTTCACAACTGATGTATTTCATATAATCCCTGTAGTGAGGAAAGAGGTCATTCAGCCCATCGAGTCTCCAAAGAGCATCCCACCCAAATTTGGCTCCCCACCATATCTCCATAACTCCCCATTTCCCATGGCGAATACACCTAACCTGCACATCTTTGGGAGGAAACCAGAGCTCTCGGTGGAATTGAACCTGTGTCCCTAGCACTGTGAGGCAGGAGTGCTAACCATGGCACACCTCACCACTAGTTAACCTGTTTCACTGTCTTGGATCTGCTGAGTAATTCCAGCACTTGCCTGCTTTTATTACAGTCTGAAACCTGACCATTTCTTACTTTTTTAAGGAGAGAAGTGCTGGAAATCCTCAGGCAGCGTAGCAAAGAGAGAATGTAGTTAGCAATGAGTTGAATAAATTCCTTCAGAACTCAAATTGCTTCTTCTATCTTCCTTTAATTTCTTTATTGTACGTTGTAAAATCTGTTTGAATTGAACAGTCCGGAAAGACCCAGGCCCTCCACTTAAACCAATCTTTGCAACATGGAGTCTCATGTCTTTGAATTGGAAATTGATTAAAAATGCCATGAATCGTCTATCACACTATCTGTAGGCACATACTGAAAAGTGCTCAAGGACTAACTCTACTTCAGTTCCTGTCCCCTGTACCTTGTTCTCATTACCCATATGGGAGAGTGCATCTTCCCTCCAGTTGAACAAATATCCTGTTGAGGGTTGTCCTTTTGTCATTGCTTAGCAGCATTTCTTGGAGTCTCACGGGCATGTGCCTGACGAATCTGTCAGAAATCTTTAAGGAGGTAACGAGCAAGTTAGACAAAAGGGAGCCAGTGACTGTAATCTATGGATTTGCAGAAGGCCTTTGACAAGATGCTGCACAGGAGGCTTCCAAATAAAATAAGAGCCCATGGTGTGAGGGGCAATGTACAGGCATAGGTAGAGGATTGGCTGATTGGCAGAAGGCAGAGAGAAGGGATAAAGGGGTCTTTTTCAGGATGGCAGCTGGTGATGAGTGGATTTCCACCAGGTTTTGTGCTGGGACCATAACTATTCATGTTATTCATTAACAATCTGGACAAAGGAACTGAGGGCGTTTTTGCTAAGTTTGCAGATGAGATAAAGATAGGCAGATGAGGAGGTGTGGAGGCTGCAGAAGGACTTGGACAGACTAGGAGAGTGGGTAAAGAAGTGGCAACTGGAATACAGTATTGGGAAAGGTGAGGTTATGCATTTTGGTAAAAAGAACAGAGGCATAGAATATTTTATAAATAGGGAACTTTGGACATCTGAGGCACAAGGAAGTCTTCATTCAGGATTCTCTTAAGGTTAACATGCAGGTTCAGTTTTCAGCTAGGAAGGCAAATATAATGTTAGTATCCCTTTCAAGAGGGCTTGGATACAAGAGGCAGAGATGTACCGCTGAGGCTATATTAGGTTGTGGTCACACTCCATTTGGTGAGCAGTTTTGGGCCCCGAATCTAAGAAAAGATGTGCTGGCAATGGAGGGGTCCAGAGGAGGTTTACAAGAATGACCCTGGGGATGAAGGGCTTGCCATATGAGGAGTCTGGGTCTGTACTTCACACAGTTTAGAAGTATGAGGGGAATCGGATTGAAACTTCCAGAATACTGGAATGCCTGGATAGAGTGGATGTCAAGGAGATGCCTCCACTTGTAGGAGAGACTAGGAACTGAGGGTATAGTCTCAGAGTGAAGTTATGACCCTTTAGAACTGAGATGAGAAGGAATTTGACTAACCAGAGGAGGGTGAATCTGTAGAACTCGTTGCTGCAGAGGGCTGTGGGTGCCAAGACATTGAGTATTTAAGACCGGGAGAGGTTCTTGATTTGTAAGGGGATCAAGGGTTACAGGGAGAAATCAGGTGAATGGGGTTGAGAAACGTATCAGCCATGATCAAATGGCGGAGCAAACTCTGGGCTATTTGGCCCATTTCTGCTCTGCTATCTTTATAGTCTTGCGTGTAATTAGATGCTTACTGCCCAGCCTAGGCTGATCTTGGTGAAGTAGATCAGGATTATGAGGCAGTTTTACCAAGGGCTGATCTTTCTAATCCTCTAGAACCACAGATTTGAAAAACTGGATGCTGGTCACTCCAGGTTATGCAGAATGTGTGACACTGGAGGACACCTGATAGTTGTGGCACTACCCTGAATGAAGGCAGCTCCCTCAGTGAGAAACTGTGGGTGGAGTAGATAGTTGTGTTTGTGTGTGGAAATCAGTTTAGTTTTGTTGAGTATAAATGAACAGTTGACTGACTTCACATCAATTATCTTAATTGTTGCCCCTTTTATTTAAGAGTTCACACTGTTAAGACACTAGAATTTAAAATGTTGCTTTGACCGAGTCAACTCAGATACTTTTGAGTCAATTTTATTTCCAGTTCACAGATCACAAATCTAACAACGCTGATAAACTTATTCCATACATACACTCAGTCATGTGCTACCCAACTATCCCTGATTTAACATAATCACCTGTTCCATTGCTCCATTTGATCTCCAGCATCGTGCCAGACCCTATTCAAAGATAATATGTACAATTGTGTCCCTCCATATCTGTATGAGAGTGTGGATGAACTGTGATGTCTTCCTGTAAACAGTATGGTATTTACAGAACAGCAGCAGGCCATTCAGCTGAACAGGTCTGTGCAACATTGGCCTCCTATGACCCTTCACTTAAATCTATTTACACATCTTTTCTGTTTTCTTTCCCTTGTGTTTGTATAGCTTCCCTTAAACCCACCTTTAATCTTAGCTTCTCCCTTTGGTCACACGTTTGTCTCTTATTTTGTGAGAGCTATAGAAGTTTCTCTGAAATTTCCCACTGAGTTTGTTACAGGTGCCCTTGTATTTAGGACCCAAGGTTCTGGTTAACTCCTTGACCCATCCCTTGATTAAATATTTTGCTTACCATTCTTCTCAAAAGGGGAGGAAGGGAAGAGATTCTCTCATGTACTTGTCAGTGATCTTGTTTTGAACTTGCATTGCAGGAGAAACTTGGAGACACAGTCATCATTTCCATAAACTGTATGTCACTGAGGAGCTCGCAGGCCATTTTTTGCTCCATTGCAGACAAATTAATTGGAAAAGGAAAACTCAAATGTGCAAAAAAAGATTTTCCAAAGAAACTGGAAAGAAAGCTTACCAGCAAAGGCCCAATGGTGTAAGTTTCTTCTGAAATTCTCTATTTTGTGAGAGAACTGCAACTTGAATTTCTATATGCGGAAGATTGAGCTGGAAATTTTAGTTAAGGTTTTTGAAAAGATAGGGAGGGGGAAACTGTTCCCACCAGCTGTAGAGTTGGTAATCACAGAACCCTGTTTTAATGTTAGCCTGAGAGAATTTTTTTTTTTTTATGCATTGGGTTATAATCTGGAATGCACTGTTTGAGAGGAAACATGTTTGGTGTTAACTTTCAAAAAGCAACTGGACCTGCCAAAAGATAATGGGATTAATTGGTGGCTGTTCAGAACCCACATTGACAAAATGGACCAAATGGCCATCTATACAGTCTTACCAAGGTGTAGTGCTGGGAAGGACTATATCTGTAGTTTTAATAGTCAAAAGAAGACCGCATCGAGATAATACAAAGATTGAGACTAATGCTCTGGTGACAAGGATTCAAATCCTTCCTGGTATCTGATGGAATTTAGATAGGCAATGACTGACAAACTCCTTTTTTGCACAAGAGAATGGAAATATAGAAAATAGGAGCAGGAATTGGCCTTTTGGCCCTTCGAACCTGCCCCATTGTTCATTATGATCATGGCTGATCGTCCAATCCAATTACCTGTTCCTGCTTTCCCCCCCTACCCTATGATCCCTATAGCCCCAAGTGCTATATCCAACTCCTTATTGAAATAATACTATGTTTCGGCCTTAATGGTTTCTGTGGTAGCAAATTCCACAGGCTCGCCACTCTCTGGGTGAAGAAATTTCTCTTCCTTTCGGAGCTAAATAGTTTACCCCATATCCTTAGACTGTGACCCCTGTTTCTGGATTCCTCACCCCCAACAATCAGGCATGTCTTTCCTGAATCCGCCTTGTCTGTTGTCCTCACCTGGTCTGGCCTACATGTGACTCCACACCTACAGGAATGTGAGCGACCACTAACTGCTCTCTGGACAATTGCGGATAGGTAACAAATGCTGGCCTTGCACATTACTCACATCGTATCAAAGAATAAAGAAAGCTTGATGAGGACAAGTTGATTTAAACTTGTGATTAAACTCTTGCAATTATAAGGAGCAAATAATCAACGGTGTACCCTATCAAAGGCTCAAAGTGTTTGCACAGGCATTGATATTCAATAGTGATTAAAAATAAGTTCAATAGGGAATTCAGGAGCAACTTTTAGATTGAGGCTTGCTACCACAAGGCATAGGTGAAGCAAATAAGATAGTTACGTATAAGGGGCAGCTGGATAAATGCATGAGGGAGAATGGGATAGAAGGAGACACTTAATAGGATGGCAGAAGGCTCACGTGCGATTATGAACACTGACACAGACTGAAGGTGAGTGACTCGATTTGTCTTTCTGCTAAGTGGTAAGTGAATTTCTGAGAACAGAGACCATTTTAAACCTTAATTCACTGACATCAAATGTGATGTTTACTGTCCGCTTTTTTTTGGTTTCAGAGTAACATTAGAAAAGCTTGGAACAAGTGTCAGGAGAAAAACATGAGTGGCTTTTAGTGTGTGCCTCCTTGTGGAGCTAATGAAACATTTTAATATTAGCTACGGATTCTAAGGAAACTGTAATTTATTCACAGCCTTTTGGTGCTGGATGAGATGGATCAGCTGGACAGCAAGGCTCAGGATGTCCTCTACACCTTGTTTGAATGGCCGTGTCTCATCAACTCGAGGCTTCTACTCATCGGTAAGATTTGTCAAAAGTATCTTGCTGATTTCTGGTTCAAACAATAGGACTTGCTCTGTCTGTAATAGGCAGTGCGTGATTTAAAGGTTGATTTAGTCTGGGGGTTTAAACAAAACTAAAAATTATGTAATGATGCAAGGAAATAAATATTCACCAGTCTTCACAAATTGTAACTTTTTGCACTAAAGTGATTAGCCGTTAAATGTTCGTGTTTTCTGCTTAATTTATATCAAGTTCTGAAAAGTGCCATTCTCGGCTGGCAGAGTCTGCAGTTCTGAGGACAGGTCACTGGACCCAAACATTAACTCTGATTTCTCTCCACAGACGCTGCCAGACCTGCTGAGCTTTTCCAGCAATTTCTGTTTTGTGTTTTAGAACTTGCAGGGAGCTGTGCCTTGATGAGGCACCAATACAGTCCAAAAAAGTCTTGGAGTACTTCATTGGAGCATTGTCAAATGTGATACTGAACTATGCAAGGAGATGCTAGGGTGGTTGGCAAAAATTCTGTCACTCTGCAATACCTTAAAGGTACTGGAATGGGCGGGTTGTCTTATGAGGAAATGTTGGACAGGTCTTGTCTACTGCAGTTTACAAGAGTAAGAGACAACTTAATTGAAACATACAAGACCCTAAGAGGTCTTGACAAGATAAATGTAGAATGCATGTTCCCTCTAATGAGAGAATCTAGATCTAGGGATCACCATTTTTAAAAATAGAAAGAGCTTGTCCATTTAAGACAGATGAGAAATTGTTTTCTTACTAAAGGGTTGTTAGTCTTTGGAACTCTTTCTTCCTGAAAAAGTGTTGGAAGCAAAGTCCTTTGATTTAATTTATTGTTGTCAAATGTACTGAAGTATAATGAAAAGTTTTTTTGCTTTGTGTGCACTATAGGCAGATCATTCCATACAAATCAGAGGGTGTTTAGACAGAGTGAGACATACAGTCCTTTTTAATGCAGAGGTAGAAATATTCTTGTGCAATGGAGTGAAAAGTTCAGGTGTAGGCTGAATTGTGGAAGAGTACAATCAGCCTTAATCTTACTGAATGGTAGAGCCAGCTTGAGGAATAGTGACCTACTCCTTCTAGTTTGAATATTTTATATATTTTTTCCTTTTATTCATTGACTGAATGTGGGTGTTGCTGACTAGGCAGCATTTATTGTCTATGCCTCATTGCCCAGAGTCGACCACATTGCTATGGGCCTGGAGTCATATGTAGGCCAGACCAGGTAAGTTTCCCTCCCTAAAAGATATTAGTGAACCAGAAGGGTTTTTCTGACAATCTGCAATGAATTCATGGTCAGCATTAGAGTCTGTTTTTTTTAATTGAATTCAAATTCCATCATCTGCCATGGTGGGATTTGAACTTGGGTCCGCAGAACATTCCGTGTCTCTGGATTAACAGCCCAGTGATAACACCACCAGGCCATCACTTTTCCATTAGGTAGGATGCACATTTGGTTTCCTGCTTCACCACCTGTTATAAAATCCACTTCTAAACACTCTACAAATACCAGAATGAGAAATGTGTTCCTAGTGATTATCCTTGACCAAGTTGCTAAAAGTAATAAAACTGATTGTGTGGTGAAGTTGGTTTTGTGACAGTGTGCAGGATGCCTGAACTGAATCCGGCATGTTCACTACAAAAACGAAATGCACTTGATGCTGGAATTTTGAAATCGAAACACATCTTGTAAATTCTCAGTAGGTCTGGCTACACTGGAGGAAGATCAGTTCTTTTTTTCTGTTCGATGGTCCTTTTATCATCAGCTGCTGCAGGTCCAACTGGGAAAGGTCAATATGGAACCAAATTGTTCTGATGTGTAAATGCAGTTACCATGTTTCGATTTGACTTTTAATGGTTGGACTCCTATGGAATTGGACAGAACAGGCAAATGAGCAAAGCCCATTGGAGCTGAATTGATTGTTGCTGTGAATTCTACCCCCAGGAATTGCAAATGCACTGGATCTGACTGATCGGATCCTGCCCCGACTTCAAGCCCGGCCCAAATGTAAACCTCAGCTCCTGAACTTCCCACCTTACACCAGGGAGCAGCTTGTCGCTATTCTGCAGGACAGACTGAATCAGGTACAAACACTGCCTGGGGGGGGATTGGATACCTTTTTCTTTTCAAATTTGCCCAATTACTTTAAATATCGGAGCATGTAACCGTGCAGGCCTCTTGCTGAGACGTCACTTGGTGCAATTCACTATAAGCACTGAGCTCCATCATAATCACTGTACTAGAACAGTGCTCAGAGCTTCACTCTCAATTCTTTTTTTTTTTCTTATAAAATAAAAATACAGGTTTCTGGGGAAAAGGTTTTGGACGCGGCTGCCATTCAATTCTGTGCTCGTAAAGTTTCATCTGTGTCTGGCGATGCTCGCAAAGCCTTGGATGTGTGCAGGTAGGAAATAGAGATCAGCTTATCCACCTGTTAAAGTTGGACCTGTTTTTCTGAACCTAAACTGAATGGAGAAAGCTCTTGAATAAATGTGGAAAGTTAGCATCAAAAATGGTCAAGAATCTGGTCCTTGTTGCAAGGGACTCGGGGGACTTGTGCAGACTTTTGCTGTTCTTGGTAATTCATTGATTTCAATAACGTAAGAAATAATCCCTTGAGAGCTAATAGGTACTGCAGATGCTGGAGAATCTGAGATGACAAGGTGTGGAGCTGGATGAACACAGCAGGCCAAGCAGCGTCATAGGAGGAGGAAAGTTTGACGTTTTGGGCCTAGACCCTTCTCGGCCCGAAATGTCAAGCTTTCCTGCTCCTATGACGCTGCTTGGCCTGCTGTGTTCATCCAGCTCCACACCTTGTTATCTCAAGTAATCCCTTGAGCCTGCTCTGCCATTTGGTATGATTGTTGCCCATTGTAGACCTTCACTCCAACTTCCTGCCTGCCCCACCCATTCTCAGCCTCTGCCTCAAACACACTCAATGATGAAGGATCTGTAAACTTCCTGGAGCAGAGAATTCCAAAATTCCTCTCTCCTTATCCTGGAGAGCCACAACCTCCTGGATTCCCCAGCTGTTGAGTCTGCTTTGAGGTGGACATGGAGTCGGCTTTTGTAATCAGAACCTTTTCCATACCATTCAACAAACATTTCTAAGGATCCCTGCCACATGCCTTAAGGCTTTCACACACTGCCCATCACGTGACCGGGTGTCATTGCTAGTGATGTCGTCATTTCTCTTATTGTTACCAGCTTCCCTTGTACAACAGCAGTCAAGAGAGGCTGAATGGCCTCTGTCTACATTATCAACCCTTCAGAGCCTTTTATTTCACAAGGTAGCCAATCGTGATAGAGCTTCAAAGCGTATTCTGGTGCCCAGAGTAGCCTGAGGTAATCGTGGAAACAGAGAGTACAGAAGAACCTCTGCAGCCCATTGACTTCAACACCAACAAGAAGGTTCTTCTAAATCTACGTTCGTCCCACTTTCCAGCACTTGGCTCATAGCCTTCAATGTTATGAAATTTCAAGTGCTCATCCAACTACTTTTTTTTTTTTTTAAAGACTATTATGAGATAATAGCTCCCTTAACTACCCTCCCAGGCATTCCAGAAGTAGCCAGGTACAAATGGTTGAAAGGAAATCAGGCTGCAGAAGTGAATTTTTGAGTATCATTTCTCAATGCATAAAAAAGTGACCACTGGAGCCCCCACACGTGCAGGTGACACCCCTACGCACCCTGTGAGATTAGTTGCTCTGACGCCTGTATTGTTTGTGTGCTCGGATAACATCAATGTGTGTGATCAGGGCCCGCTCGATGCATGTGATAGAAAGCATGGGGGCCATCACTCTGCTCGTGTGTATACAGGAGCTACTAGCAAAGAACTGTGCAGTGGAACGGATGTGAGGGTTGGGAGTCCAGGGTTTGTAGACCACCAGCGGTGCAGTATGGTCCTTTACCTGTGCATCCACGTGCAGCAGGTGGGAAGCCTGACCTTCAGAGTCTGGCTCCATTTCACTGACTCCCAGAAGCAGGCAAAGTAGCAGCAGAATCTCTGATAGAATCTCATGATAGAAACCAACACTGAATTGAAAAACAAAATGGTGAATTATGTATTGGTCAAGAGGGGGGGGGAAGAAAAAGTTAGGGTAGAATTATTTTCTTAATGTTTTTAAAAAATCAGCATGATATTGCACACACAATAATCGGAGGTGAGCAAACACAGTTGGACTTGTCATCTGATGGTTGGTGTCAGCAAAGATTTCCTTAAACTAGACCGTGATCGTCCCCATGGAGACTCAGCACTTTGTAATATCTCTCTCCTTCTCTGCCCAGATACATCTGGGATCTGCACAAGGCTGCAAAGCAAAAATGGTGCAATCATTTACAGATGAAAGTCTTTGTTTCATGAGGAGAGATTGAGCAGCTTGGGCCTATACTTGAAGAATGAAAGGAGATGTTTTTGAGATATATAAGATGTCAAGGGGGATTGACATAGGGCAAATGTTTCCTTTTGTAGGGTGAGTGATCATAGATTTAGGCTGAGGGGTGGCAGATTTAATACAGATGCAGAGGAGTCACTTTGTTTTCAAAGGGTTGTGAATCTGTGCAATTCACTTTCCCAGCATGCCTAGGAAATACTAATACGTTTGAGGAGTTAGACTGTTTGGTTTTAAGTTAGTGAAGGGTTAAAGGATTATGGAAAACGGGGCTGAAATGTGGAGTTGGAGCTGGAATGAGATCAGCTATGATCTTATTAAATGGCGGAGCACGCTTCAGGGGCTGAATTGCCTACTCCTGCTCCTAGTTCTTATGTTGTTCCAATGATCTTACCACAATAGATGAAAGTGGCTAATCGGAACGAAGGGAAGCCTTGATGAGCCAAGTTTCTTTGGAAGAAATTGATGCTTTGTTTTTGCCAATTTGTATGCGATCAGTGTGATAATCTGAGCTGCTACTGTGTTACTGGGTAGTGATGTCAACCTGTATTACTGTGCTCCTTAGATGGTCTACTTGTTACTTCACTTCACAGTGGCATTGACAATAAATGCAGTTTTTGTTTTGTATGGAATATGATAAACACACCCTTTTATTGAAAGGCTATTGTTATTGATATTGATCCTTTCAATTAATGATGCTTGCAGACGTGCTGTAGAGATTGTGGAATCGAATGTTCGAAGCCAGACTGCAGCCAAGCCAACAGTGAAATGTAAGTTGATCAAAGTGCTGTATATCTGACTCGAACAGTTGGGGAGCTCATCAGTTTCAGGAAGATATGAAGCTAGCAGACCTCCAGCCTGAGTAACCTTTAAACTCTTCTTTATTTTTGCTTTTGACAGCTCCAGGCTATTCTGTGCCTTTGGGGGTTTTGAGTGTTCTGGGTTTCAGCTCGTGTCGTGGCTCTGGAAAATCTCTAATTATAGTGGACACTTTGGCTTGAGAGATACTGGGAGGGCTACAGTCAGAAATCCATGTAGCCTTTTACATTTATTTCCCTCCAGATCCTGTTAAATTTCTTGTGGAAATCATTCGGAATTCACCACAGTCATAAGCAGAGTGTTGTAGGCCATTACCACTCAGTAATTTGACTCTTTTTTTTTTTCGTGTTTATCCTCACTGGATTGTTTTCCAAAATCCTAAATCTATGTTCCTGATCTCTGTACAATTAGCTAATAAGGCCAGTTTTCTTTGCTGTATCTACACTGGCCATCACTTTATACATCTTTATCAAATCTCCTCTCTGTCTCCTTTCCTTCAATAAGATGAATCCCTTTTCCCATCCTAACCTTTATAACTAAAATCCCTCCACCTCTGCAACGGTTCTGGTAAATCTTTGCTGAACCTTTTCGAGGACCCCTGCGACCTTTCTAAAATATGACAAGTGAGTGTAATACATTGCCCATATTTGAACAGGGGAATGGGGCTCGTTAGATTGTTCGACAGCAGTCAGCACGGATCTGATGATCTGAATGGCCTCCTACTGTACTGTGCTGACTCTCTGCTCCCTGTGTGTTATTGTTGCTGACTTCTGGCTGACACTTGTATTGTTGAGGATGTACAGGGTGTAGGTGAGGCCTCTCCTGGAATACTGTGTCGAGTTCCGGTTGCTCAGTTGTAGGAAGGATATTATCAGGCTGAAGGGGATTGAGACGAGATTTACCAGGATGTTGCCAGGAATGGAGGGTTTGAATTATAAGAGGCAGGATAGGCTGGGACTTTTTCACTGGAGTGTAGGAGGTTGAGAGGTGACCTTTTATTGAGGGGTATAGATAAGGTGACTGGCAGGTGTCTTTTCCCTAGGGTGGGGGATCTCAACACTAGGGGGCACGTTTTTAAAGTGAGAGGAGAAAGATTTTTTAAAAAAGACCGGAGGGATAACTTGTTTTACACAGTGGTTCGTGTATGACATAAACTTCCAGAAAAAGTGGTGGATGCAGTTATGATTACAACATTTAAAAGACTCCTGGATAAGTAAATGAATAAGGAATGTTTGGAGAGTTTATGGACCAAGAGGAGGCAGGTGGGATTGGTTTATTTTGGGATTATGGTCAGTATGGACTAGTTGGACTAAAGGGTCTGTTTCCATGCTGCATGACTCTTTGAACAGGATTAGCAATTTACATTCTGGCCCTCCTTTCAGAGGACTTGGTGTCTTACCTTCAGTGAATGGAGCTAACCAGAGTTGGAAAGTGCTTTGGGCCAGCGTTTATTGCCCATCCCCTGGTTGTCCTTGGGGAGGTGCTGGTGAGCTGCCTTCTAGCACAGTGTATTTGGTGTAGTTACAGCCCCCCTCTATGCCATTAGGGAGGCAGTTCCAGGATTTTGACTCAGTGATACTGGAAGAATGGCCATACATTTCCGAGTCCGCATGGTGAATGGCTTAGAGAACTTGGTGGTGTTCCCATGAGTCTGTTGCCCTTGACCTTCTCGATGGAATTGGTTGTCGGTTTTGAAGGCAGCCCCTAGTCAAATGCATCCAGGGAGAAGGGAGAATGCTTGTCGCGGTACTCCTTCGTGACAGTGATGGAAAAATGGCCTGACTTCAAAAATTGTGAGCAATTGCCTTTGGGCAGGCACGGTGCTCATTACTGCCTCACGGCACCAGGGACCCAGGTTCGATTCTGCCCTCGGGCAGCTGTCTGTGTGGAGTTTGCACATTCTTTTCGTGTCTGCGTGGGTTTCCTCGACAGCCCAAAGACTTGCGGGTTGGGTGGCTAGGCCAGTGTCCAGGGATGTACAGGCTAGGTGGAGTAGCCATGGGAAATGCAGGGTTACCAGGACAGGGTAGAGGCGTGGGTCTGGGTGGGATACCCTTCAGAGAGTTGGTGTGACCTCGATGGGACGAATGGCCTGCTTCCACACCAGGGATTCTGTGAATCTTTGTCTCTCTAACTCTGTGTTACCACAATGAGGAAGAGTTGCGCTGTTCTTCTTACTTTTGACAACTGAGTCCAGTTGTCATTGTCGATTTTGTGCAGTTTTCCTTTGAGATTCTGTCCCAGACATCAATGCAATGTACCAGGTTTGTCCAGTATTTAGTGCAAAGATGTCTTATGTCAAACATTACATATGCAAATCTTCCAACCTTTGCTTGATTCTCGTGTTCTGTCCCCATTTGTAATTGTGAATTTTGATCATCAGGGATATTGGTGCTGATTAGAAAACCATTTTGTTCGAGCCACATTGGTCAGGTTTAGCAGAGTTACAATGCAGCATAACATTTCCACCTTCTAGCCCAGGCCCTAACTAGTGATACTTGGTATATTTTAGTACAAGGTATGGAAGGTTTGTGTTTTGTCGGGATGTATTTTGTGGACTCTTTAAGGGGTAGTTGATGCTCTGGTTTCTGCTCGGTGTTTGAAAGTGGACTTTATGCTGCTGTTCATTGAAGTGTCCTTCTGTTTGAAGCTGCATCTCCAGAAACACCAGCTCAGTCTCCAGGCCTGAAGAAGGTGGGTCTACCACACGTTTCCCAGGTCATTTCCCAAGTATATGGTGACCGGATGACATCAAGCTCTGGGTCTGATGAGTGCTTTCCTCTCCAGCAGAAGCTGCTGGTCTGCTCTCTGCTCCTCCTAACCAGACACTCGAAAGTAAAAGAAGTCACGCTGGGAAAGGTAAGTGGAACCAAACGTGCTAGAAATATTCTGTAATGATAGTGGATACGATGGATCGGGACTCTTCCCACCCTGTCGGGATGGGATGAGATGTTAAACCTAGGCTCGGCTTGCATTCTCAAGTGGATGTACGTGATAGCACAGTGTTGTTTCAAAGAGGAGGGAGTGTTTTTCTAATCTTCCATGGGATATGGGTGTTGCTGGCAAGTCAGCATTTATTACCCATCCCTAATTGCCCTTGAACTGGTCCAGCAAGCCAGAGGGCTGTTAAGAGTCAACTGAATTACTGAGAGTCTGGAGACACCTGTTGGCAGATTTCGTAGGATCCATACAGTGTGGAAGCAGACCATTCAGCCCATTGAATCCGCACTGACCTTCCGAAGAGCATCCCACCCAGACCCACTTCCCTCCCTACCCTGTACTTCTAACCCTGCATTTCCCATGGCCAATCCACCCAACCTGTACATCTTTGGTGTGTGGGAGGAAACCCACGCAGACACAGAACTTGCAAACTCCACACAGCTGCCAAAGGCTGGAACTGAACCTGGGCCTCTGTCGCTTTGAGGCAACAATTTTTTTTTTTCCCTTAATGGGATGAGGGCGTTGCTGGCTAGGCCAGCATTTATTGCCCATCCCTAATTGCCCAGAGGGCAGTTCAGAGTCAACCATATTTCGGTGGGTCTGGAGTCACATGTAGGCCAGATCAGTTAAGGATGGCAGTTTCCTTCCCTAAATGACATTAGTGAACCAGATGGGTTTTTCCCCTACAATTGGCAATGGATTCATGGTCATCATAAGACTCTTAATTCCAGATATTGTATTGAATTCAAATTCTGCCATTTTCTGTGTCAGGATTTGAACCCAGGTCCCCAGCATGTTATTTAGGTCTCTGGATTAACGGTCCAGCGATAATACCACTCTGCCATTGCCTCCCCCCTGTGTTAACCACTGAGCATCTGTGCCACCACTTTCCTTCCCTCAAGGGTATTATTGAAATATATGGGTTTTTGTGGCGATCTGTGATCATTTCCTGGTCAGTGTCACTGAGACCAGCTTTCCATTCCAGATTTCTGAACTGATCTCAAGTTCTAACAGCTTCTGGGATAGGATTTGAGTCTGTGTCCACGGGCCGTTCACCTGCACCTCTGGATTGCTTGTTCAATGAAATTGCCACCACAACACCACATGTTTAGCTTTGAGCAGATAATCTGAATTTTTAATTTTGATCACTTCTCCCCATCTTTCTGAGAGCGTTTGCTCTGTGTAAATTGGTTACTACACTTCCTATGTTACAACATTGGCTGCACATACTAAGTACCTCATTGGCTGCAGAGCTCTTAGCAATTTCCTGAAGTTGTGCAGAGAGTTCACTGCTACTGTCCAGAACTTCACTGCAGCTTCGGTCATGTGTTTGTAACTTGGACTCATTGTTTTTCATTGAATCACAGAATAATCGAGCACAAAGTGAGTCTGTTTTGTTCATTGACTAAGTTCCTTCTAATTTCCCCAGTCTCTGTGCAGACTTCAAAGGTCTGTGCGTGGCCGGCTAAACTGGAAGTGATTGTGCCGACGCACTGATGGGTGTGCGCAGACCCTCAGAGCAGCCTTAAAACTTAGGGAGACCATTGCCCACCAAATGGGCGCTGCAGCTTTCAAAGAACAATTCAGTCCCCCACTCTCTCCCCAAACCTTTACAACTGTAGCTGTTTGAGGTGTATAGCCTGTGCCTCTATTGTTCCAATTCTTCGAAACTTTTTTTTTGAAAACTCCAATGTGTTGGCGGTCACCTTTTTGACTTTTGACCCCTTGTTTGTCGGTCCTTCATGCATTGGAAGATCCTTTCTCTTTCTTCACTCTAATCTAAACCATTTGTGATTTTTAAACTTTGTTTTTGCATGTAGTTTTGAACGACTCGCTGCGAGTAAGAGTACATTTGCTGTGCATGGTGTTTAAGCAGGGTGTTCTGTGTTTTAGCTCAGCGACACTTACAGTAAGATTTGCAGACAGCATCAGATGACCGGGGTGGATCAGTCAGAATGTTTGTCACTCTGTAGCCTCTTGGAATCCAGGGGAATCCTCTCCCTCAAGCGATCAAAAGAAGCTCGACTCAGTAAGGTAAGCGTAACTGAGCTCAAGGTTTTTTTTTGTTCGTGGGATGTTGGTGTCACTGGCTGGCCAGCATTTTTTTTTTTTTTTGCCCATTCTTAGTTGCCCTTGAGAAGTTGGTGATGAGCTTACCTCAAAATTGCTGCATTCCATGTGAAACTTTGTAATGATTGATTCAACTGAGTGACTCCTAACTGCCCTAGCAAGCCAATAACATTGCATGTGGGTCTGGAGTTGCATGCAGACCAGGTAAGGATGGCAGATGGCCTCAGGGAAGGAAATTACTTGGGGGTTTTTCTGATAATTATCAATAGTTTTGTGGTCCTCAGTATATTTTTAATACTGGGTTTTTTATATTGAATTCAAATTCCACCATTTGCTATGGTGGGATTCGAACCTGAGTCTCCAGAAGGTTAACTGAGTTTCTATGTTAATTAACAATAATACCACTCGGCCTGTGTTTTTTTTTCTTTACACATATCTTTTGTGGGAAATGGGTGTTTGTGGCTAGAGGACTATTTGTAGTCCATCCCCATGTGCCGCAGAGAAGGTGGTGGTGAACAGTGTTCTGGAACTGAAACGGTGTTTGGGACACCCACTGAGCTGTTAGTGAGGGATTTCCAGGATTCTGGGCCACTGACCATGCAGAAACTGTGATACATTTTCTAACGCACGCCCTCCCTCATTTTCCCTGCTGAGCTCCGTGCTCAGCAACAACTCCCCTAACTGGAAGTCAGTGCGTTGTTCTGCTAATTGGCATGGCCCGAGCAGCTTTGAGGGAGTGTTGGTTCTAAGTCAGGATGGCATGTAAGACTAGAAGGAGAACCTGTAGAGGGTGATGTTCCCATGGATCTGCTGCCTTTGTCCTTCTACATGGCAGTTAAAGGAGGCTTGGTGACTTAGAATCCTCGAATCTGTACAGTGTAGATAGAGGCCCTCTGGCCCATCGAGTCTGCTCTAACCTTCCAAAGAGCATCCCACCCAGTTCCGTCCTGTCCTAGAAGTCAAGGTAAATGTGGGATTATTGTACCTAGCATGGCCAGTCCTGTAACCTGTGCATCATTTGGGCTGTGGGAGGAAACTGGAGCACCTTCTAGAAACCCACACAGACATGGAGAGAATGTGTAAACTCTGAACAGACAGTTGCCCAAGGCTGGAATCAAACCCGGGTCCCTGTGAGGCAGCAGTGCTTACCACTGAGCCTCCCCATGGTGTCTTAATTACAGCAGTGCATCCTGTAGGTGCTATGCACCGTGCATCAGTGGCGAAAGGAGTGAATATTGAAGGTGGGATGCTGATCAAGTGGGTTAATTTATCCTGAATGGTGATGCCCATCCAGACAAGTTAATTACACATCATACACACTTCCCAATTGCTAAAGCCCAGGGTTTTTGTTCCTGAAACGCTGCTCGTTGTGGAACCTCAGTCCTACATCTCTTGTCTCTGTTAAATTTTGTTAACGCTCCTGTGGAATACTTTGGGATGTCTTGGTGCTACTAAATAAATGTGTGTTGCCCGTCTTTGCTGCATCATGCTGTAGCTGTGCGTTTCTACTCTCGGAGGTGGCTCTGAAGGCTGCCAGTTCTCATACTGACACCTACTGCGTCACTGTCTATCGACTAAATCATGGGAGACCCACCATAACAGTACAGTTCCTGACCCTGCAATGCCTCTGGTTTCCTTCGCATACCAGGAGGTTTGGGTGCAGACCAGTGGTGTGGAAATAGAACGGATCACTGGTGCTGAATGCTTGATCTACCATTACCCTAGGAAATGCTCTTGTGTGGTGTCTCTGGTACACTGCCAACAGAGGTATTACTGCTGCCTCACTCATTCCAGACTGAGCCAGCCACTACCATGCAGCACATGCATAGGTGCTGTGATCCTTTGGTTTCTCGTGTTCCTGCAATGAATTGGGTCCTATGCTTGTTTAATGTTGAATTAATTTCCTCCCTATTGGAGTAGAGCCCACACCTCGAGTCCTGACAGTGAACTACAGTTCCCCCCTGCACTGGCTGTTAAATCTGCTCGTTAGGTTCTGTAAGATCTTTATTATTTCCATATTTTCCTATCACACTTTTTAAAAACGGAAGAATTTACAGATTGGCTGCCGTGATGGCTGGTTGAATGCCCAAAGACTGGGTTGGGGCTGCTTCTGGCTTTATTGTATTCAAAGTGCTACATACACTGGCAGTATCCCTCATCTCTTTCTCCGCTCCATCGATGACTGTATCAGCACTGCCTCCTGCTCCCACGAGGAGCTTGAACAACTTTACTAACACCTTCCACCCCAACAACCTCAAGTTCATCTGGACCATCTCCAATACCTTCCCTCCACTTCCTGGACCCCTCTGTCTCCATCTTTGGTGACTCCATCTCTCAACTGATATCTATTTCAAACCTATCGACTCCCACAGCTACATAGACTATACCTCCTCTCACCCACCTTTCCACAAGAATGCAATCCCCTACTCCCAATTCCTCTGCCTCTGCTGCGTGTGCTCCCATGATGGAGCATTCCACTCCTGCACATCCCAGATGTTCTCTTATTTCAAGGACCATAACGCCCCCCACCACCCCTCCAGTGACCGAAAATGCCCTCAACAGCACCTCTCTCATTTCCCAAACCTCTGCCTTAACATCCCCTCCCCCCTCCAACAAAAATAAAGACAGAATCCCCCTTGTCCTCACATACCACCCCTCCGACCTCTGCATCCAACGTATCACCCTCCGCCACTTCAGCCAAATACAATCCGACCCCACAACCAAAGAGATATTTCCCTCCCCACCCCTATCTGCCTTCTGTAGGGACTGCTGTCTCCATGACTCCCTCATCCGCTCCACATTCCCCATTAGCCCCACCACCGCTGGCACCTTTCCCTGCAACTCCAGGAAGTGCTACACCTGCACCTAAACACCACCACCACCCCCCCCACCTCCATTCAAGGCACCAAACAAACCTTCCACATTGGACAGGGGTTCACCTGCACATCTGTCAACGTGGTCTACTGCATCCACTGCTCCTGATGTGGCCCCCTCTACATTGGTGAGACCAAGTGTAGGCTTGGAGACCGTTTTATACAGCATCTGCACACTGTACACGACAAAGGACGACACCTTCCAGTTGCAAACCATTTTAACTCTCCCTCCCACTCTCAGGGTGACATGTCCATCCTGGGCTGCCTCCAGTGTCACAATGACACCACCTGCAAACTGGAGGAGCAACACCTCATATTCTGTATTGGGAGCCTAAGCGTGGAATTCACCAGTTTCAAAATCTCCCCATCCCTGGCCTCCTCCCATGTCCAACCCTCCCTCTTTTCCCCACCTCCTTGACCTGACACAACCTGTCCATCTTCTCTCCCACCTATCTGCCCCTCCCACCTCACTGACCAATCCCCACCACTGCCTACCTACAGTAACCTATTACCATCCCACCTACCTTCCCCAGCCCCACCCCTCCTCTTTCTCTATTTATTTCAGAGCTCCCTTCCCCCTCCCCCATTTCTGAAGAAGGATCCCAACCGGAAATGTCAACTTTCCTGCTCCTCTGATGCTGCCTAGCCTGCAGTGTTCCTCCAGCTCCACACTGTCATCTCGGACTCCAGCATCGGCAGTTCTTGCTATCTCTACTAGATATGTACAAGTTCTTTTTTATCATTTCAACACTTGAAGTCATTCAATCAGGAGACCTAGCAATGTCTTGTGAGTTAGAGAATCCGCCTGTAATGGCTGGTATGGAGATCAGTCTGTTCTGCATTCGCCACTCTCACTCACTTGAGGGCTTGGCTTATATGTTCCCAAATTCCAAATCCATTACTGGGATTGACCTCCTCAGGGCTAGTGGCTTGTTTCACTCGGTGTTCCAAATGGATGGCAATCGACTTTGGGTTGAAGTAAAGTAGGTACTAAAAGAAAGCGCTAAGCTGGCATGTGATAAATATTTTCCTTCCTTTTTTAAAAGATATGTGCGTTGCACTAACTCCAACCTACTCTTTTCTCCTCAGGTGGCCTTGAAAATTGAAGAGAGGGATGTTGAACACGCTCTTCACGACAAAGTTTTGATGGGGAGCATTTTGCAAGGAGGTCTTCCTTGAGACTGCTTTTTTTTTTTGAAAGAACTTCTTAATTTTATTGACTTGATGCGGTCAGTCAAATGGGGCTTGTAAAATACGACTGTAACCAAAGTATTTTGTGCAGAGAGTCCGTTCCCTATTTTATATTGTACTTCTAAGATTGAACCTTGGGCTGTGATGTTTTTGCAGTATTTGGTGGAGGCTGCACAATGGTCAGTGATGTATTTCAGCATCAGTTGTCAGTGAGTGCCACAATTAACATGAGAACGGTGGATGGCCATTGTAAAACTATTTGCAATCAATAAGTTTGTGAGAAATTTTAAATCTTAAAACAGGGTGAGTTATTTTAAATGTCTGCTCTTCCAGTAGCTCCTGGAGGTCCAGAGCAATGTCAGTGCAGGTATATCTTAAGAGTGTGATGATATTTCATGTTGATTTCCTTTCCTCTGGAGAGGTATATCGAAAGTGGATTGCTTTTGGTCACTGCATCACCTTGGGCCACTTGTCTAAATTGAAATGTTCATTAAGACGAGATTTACATAGCTGTTTTACCTTGTTTTTTTAAAGTTGCCGCTTTTAAAAGAAGCCTATTTCAACATTAAAAGCTGATGCACTTGTTCTGGAATGAAGACTGGAGCACATTTGACCTTAAGTTCCACATGACTACTTGGTGAAAACTAATTGTTCCATTCTTCTCCTTTCTTCCAACGTCTCTAACAACCTCCCCACCCTGCTGTTTTTATGGGGGGTGGTGGTGGATGGGAAAACCAAACCAAGTTTAGTATTTAGACTGTATTTGCAGCGAGGGGCAAAATAGTGTGTGAGTGCGTGGCCGATGCCAAGCTGACTAAGCAGGTGTAGATGGCACCAGTGACATTGCGACACCACGGCAGAGAATGTGTTTGCACAGCCTTAGATAACATGGCCCTATACTCAAGGACTCCTTGCTGCTGTCACTTAGCTTACAGCTGCAGCTCTCTCCCACCACATTGTGCTCTGCAACAGGCAGCTAGGTACAGAACTGTATGGTCCCAGAGAGCCCTGCGATGGGTGCAATGGGAATAATCACAGTTAGTGTGAAAATAAGACTGGTCTACATAAGTGAAATCTGAAAGAAATAGTTTGTAGAATTGCCATTTTACAGTAATTCTGTACATTTAATACTTAAGAACTGTTTAGTTTTCTGTTAAATGGGCACTCCGCCTTTTAGGTTATATCTATTGTGTACATAAATTGAGCATCGTGGAAGATTTTTAGAATAAACATGTTGAGATGGTGTGCAGCCCTTTTTTATTCTTTGCATCTCTCTGTAATTTGGAATGTTGTCGATGTGGTAAAGTTTTCACTGCTACTGCCTTCTTTAACCTAATATCTGCTAAAATGTTCAACATTGGTCTTTACAAAAGCTGTTCGAGGCCAGACATTAAGCAAAGAAGGACATTCATACATGGGGCTTTGTCATTAAAACTCTCTGGTGTCTGTCACTTCTAGAGTTATCTGTCCCAATGTCTCTATGCTAGCCCTCTGTAGAGTTGATCCATTCCCTGCTCTGTCTCAGCAAGACTATTTCCTTTTTCAAGTTGTTCATTGTCTCCGCTTCTCCAGCCCTCATTAGGTGGTGAGTCCCCTCACTGTTTGTCTCAAAAGAAAAATAAAATTCTTCGTCACTCCTCCCATGCTCATTTGTCTTGGAATCATAGAATACCTATAGTGTGGATGCAGGTATTCAGCCCATCGAGCCCACGTCAACCCTTCAAAGAGTATCCCACCTCATCCCTGTAACCCTGCATTTCCCATGACAAACCCACCTAGCCTGTCTGTCCCTGGACACGACAGGGCAATTGAGCATGGTCAATCCACTCAACCTGCACATCTTTGGACTGTGGGAGGAAACTGGAGCACCCAGAGGAAACCCATGCAGACACGGGGAGAATGTGAAAACTGCACGCAGACAGTCGCTCGAGGGTGGAATCGAACCCAGGTCCCTGGTGCTGTGAGGCAGCAGTGCTAACCACTGTGCTGCCCCTTGTGCCATCACCTGGTAGGAAGAGTTGACCTTATCCAACCCTGCCTTAATTTTGTACTCAAGTCAGCCCTTGAACATCTTTTACCCCAAGGAGACTAAGGAAAACCTCCAACTGTGTAGCTAAAATCCCTCATCCCTGGAAGCTGTGTTGGTAAATGATGGTCTCGCTTTGGTTCATAGCTTCGAAACCAGTTTCAAGTGTGATGTACCTAATGCAAGCAAATGTACCTTGTACCTTCAGCCTGTCTCATTCTGGTTTGAAGGTGACCACTTTTGAGAAGAGCAAGATTTTACAAACAGTGAAATGAGTTGAATAAATCAGGGGAGGGGAAACAGTGGTATAATATCACTGGATTGGTAACCCAGAGGTCTAGGATAATGTTCTGGATATATGGATTCAGTTCCCACCATGGCATCCGATGGAAATTGTATTCAACTAATGAAATCTATGAGAGGGTAGGGTTAGGGGGGGAGGAAGCTCAGTCACCTGTTGTTTTCAAAAAACAAACAAAAAGCCAAACATCTGCCATCCTTACTCAGTCTGGCCTACATGTGACTCCAGGCCCACAGCAATATGTTGGCTGAAGGGACCTAATAAGCCACTAAGTTCAAAAGTCAGAGACAACATTGTGGAGCTGGATGAACACAGCAGGCCAGGCAGCATCAGGGGAGCAAGAAAGTTGACATTTTAAGTCAGGACCTTTCTTTAGAAGACCTTTGTCTCAAGAAGACTCCCAACCTAAAATGTCAACGTCTCTGCTGCCTGGCCTGTTGTGTTCCTCCAGCTCTACACTGTGTTATCTATGACTCCAGTGTCTGCATTTCTTGCTATCTCCAAGTTCAAAGGGCAGTAGAGAAGGGCAACAAATGGTGGCCCATTCAAGTGCGATGAAGAAAGGAATAAAATTCCTGACAAAAGGTCACAGACCTGAAACTTTGGCTCTGCTTCCGTCTCGAGTAGTCCAGCCTGAATCCCTGGCAGTACAGTTACTGAGGGACTGTGCACCCTGACTGGCTTGTTGACTCCTAGTTGAGGAGGTCAGCGCTGTATGAGCGATCTCTGAGATCTACGTACTGCTGTTAACATTACAGGGAACTGCAGCTGCTGCGTATTGCTCATGTTTTGTTTCCATTTTGGGTTTCCTGTGGCAAATCTTTTAAACATAACTTTTGGTGGTTATGTTTATGTGAGAGATTTCCATATGGGTAGTAGCCCTGCCAATGAGCCTGAAGATTTTTGTGCTGGATACAGAGGGAATGCAATGAAGGTTTACAGATTCCTGGCATAGCAGAATTGATGTATGAGAGGAACTGGATTGGTTATGACTATTCACTTGAGTTTAGTAGAATGATGGGTGGGAGTCTTGTAGAAATCTATAATATTCTAACATGATGAGGAAGAGTAAAGGCAGGAAGGATATTCCTGATGACTGGGGAGTGCAGAACCAGTCAGAAGAGTAAACAGTTGGCCTTTTAAGATTCAAATGAGAAATATCTTCACCCAGAAAGTGGCGAGCCAAGGAATTCTCTGCCACAGAAAGTAGTTGAGGCCAAAGTGTTGAATGAGTTAGATATAGTTTTTTTAGGGGCTAAAGGGATGGCAGGATATGGGGAGAAAGTGGGAATCAGTTGGGTGATCAGACATAATCACATCGAATGGTGGAGCAGGTTTGATGGGTCAATTGATTTCCTAGTATTTTCTGTGTTTCTATACCTCACGTCCCACTGCAGGACTTAAAACCAAACATCTGTGGATGCTGGAAATCAGAAACGGAAGGACAGTGTCTAAAAAAGGGCCACTGGGCCCAAAATGTTAAGTTGCTTTTTCTCCACAGATGCTACCAGACCTGCTGAGTTTTTCCAGCAATTTCTGTTTTTGCAACTGCAGGACTTTATGCCCAAGGAAGATGCGTTTATAATGTGGCCAAACTGGTTTTGTATCAATTTGCAAGTTCTAAAGCAAGTCAATGGCAAGTGGATGAAACAGGTGAGATTCCCGGTCAGCCGTGTAATGGGAAAAAAGTTGGAATCTTTACTAGTGCTATCCAGAGTTCCAGATGACAACATGCTTGAAAAGTGCTACAGCAACTTGGACTCCCTTTTGGTGGGTGGAGGAAGTGGGGGGAGTGCAGTTGATTGGACAGTTCGTGTGTGTCAGATAGGTGACAACAGCCAATCCCCATCCCAACTGGTGTGCATTTGGGACCTGCCTCCTTCCTCTCCCTGTGGTGGTGATTTGTGGCCCTTTTGAGTCAGACCTGGCTTCAAGCAGAGGATTCTCCAGAAAGGCTGGAGTATTGATGAGAAGGGCAGCAGGAGAGCTCCCTGCTCTTCAAAGTCCCTCAGTGACTGGGTGGGAGTGTTGGCCTGCCTTGGTGGGCAAGGTTTTGCAGTTTTCAAACTTGTTGAATCGGAGGCTAGAGAAGTGCAACGGAGGAAGGGAGCAGAATGGCAGCCTTGGGCTTCTGTCTGATCTGGGATATGAAGGGGAAAACAGCACTCCCTTTGTACTGCATTGAATTGGCATCCTAGATGATGTGCATTCACCTGATTCAGCGGTGATTCACAAAGAATGTGGTGCCAATCAAGTGTGCTGCTTTGTCCTGGATGGTGGTGTGCTTCGAGTGTTGTTGAAGCTGCACCCATCTAGGTAAATGGAGAGCGTTCCATCACACTCCCGATTTGTGCTTTTGGGGAGATATGAGATGAGTTGCCCTCTGCAGGATTCCTAGCTTCTCACCTGCTGTTGTAGCAACAGTATTTACATAGCAAGTCCAGTTGAGTTTTTGATCAATGGTAACCCCAGAATGTTGACAGTGAGGAAACTTAGTGGTTGTATTGCCACTGACTCTCGAGGGGAGATGCCTAGATTCTTTCTTGTTGGTATTGATCATTAGCCAATGCTTGGGCGGTACAATTTCTACTTGCAACTTAACAGACCTATGCGGTGTCTTGCTGCTTATGGACGTGAGCTGTTTCAGTGCCAGAGTTGCAAGTAGTGTTCAACATTGTTCAATCTTCAGTGAACTTCTGATCTCATGATGGAAGAGATGACATTAATGAAGCAGCAGAAGATGGTCGGGCCTTGGACCCTGAGAAACTCCTGCAGTGATGACCAACTCAATGCACCTCAAGTAAGTCATGGCTTGGTCTCTGATTTGTTTGGAAATGACCCCAGCCTAATCAATCTTACTTCATGGCTGAAATTTCCAGTCCATAGTCCTATTACTAATGCCATAGAATACACTGTATTCCAAAATAATTACCTTTGGACCTTCTCATAAGCAAAACAACCAATATTGTGAAGCAGCCATCTCTGCATCTATGACCATCAAATATGACACACGAGCAAAATCCTGGAAATATGATATAGAGGGGAAAAGCTAGGCTAGCCAGGCAGTATCTGCGCAGAGAGAAATAGTGAATATTTCAGGCTGATAATCTTCCATCAGAAGCCCAATAGAGACTTCCAATTAATAATAAGGGTAAAAGGAATTTTAACATTTATTGCTGAAGGAATGGCAGTATAAAGGTAGCCATGATGGGGAGCTGCTGGTGTTGGTCAGGGGTGGACAAGGTCAGAAATCACACGATGCTGAGTTATAGTCCAACAGGTTTATTTGAAAACACAAGCTTTTAGAGCCTTGCTCCTTTGAAAGCTTGTGTTTTCAAATAAACCTGTTGGACTATAAACTGATGTCGTGTGATTTCTGACCACATGAACTTTGGGAATTGTTGTGAGAGGCATTGGTGAGACTGGATCTGGAATACTCTAGTTTTAGTTCCCTTACTTGAGGAAGGATGTAGCTTTGTTGAAGGCAGTTTGCAAAAGATTCACTAGATTAATTTCTGCAATGATGGGACTTGTGTTATGAGAACAGATTGAGCAGTTTATGCCTATCCTCGCTAGAGTTTAAAAGAATGAGAGGAGACCAAATTGAGTATATAAGAAGCTAAAGGGATTGACAAAGTAGATGTTGAGCAGGTTTTCTCATGGGGCAATCTAAAATGAGAGATCATCGTTTTAGGCTGAGGGGTTGCAGATTTAAAACACAGATGAAGACAAATTATTTCAAAGTGTTGTGAATCGATGGAATTCACTACCCCACAGTGTGATGGACACTGGGACATTGAATAAACTTTGAGGAGAGAGATTGTTAATTACTAATGGTTTGAAGGGTAATGGGGAGTGGGCTGGAAAGCAGTTTTGACACCAAGAAAAGGTCAGCCATGATCATATTAAATGGCAGAGCAGGCTCAAGGGGCTGAATGGCCTACTCGTGCTTCGAGTTCTTATGTTAATGGTTTGAAAGCAAGTGCAAAGTTGGCGAAATAGTGAGGGGTGAAGAAAAACATAGGAAGGTTGTATGACTGTGTGGAAGAAAGGAGTGATTAAAATGACAGAAGGAATGAAAGTGCAAGGAAAATACTGGTAGTGGGACAATTAAAAACAACAAAAGCTAGCCCCAAGCAAGCCGTGTTAACAGGAAATGTTGAACATGGTCTGAAGTTGTTGAATTCAATGGTGAACCTGAAAATATAATAGTTGCTTCGCAATTTTAAAATCCCGAGCCTGACCATCATGTATAGAATTACTTTAGATCAAAGGAACAGAAACAGACAATAAGGCCCAGCTAGTTCATGTTAGCACTTATGCTCTATTTAAGCTGCTATTTCTTTCCCTTTTAAATCTATACCTTTGTCATGTGTTCATTGACCACAAGGGGACACCAGTGAACCATCAGTAAAGTTGGGAGTTCATTCTGTGGAAAAGGCCGCATTTTACCAACATTGGCCTCTTGTTTTGTGAAAGTATCTATTTTACACACTTTTTGCAGTTCATGCTTTGTTGAAAGTTGCATTTTCTTTTATTTTAAGGTTGTGTTCAGATTAGAATACTAAAGATTCTTTTGAAACAAGATCAAATTTACAAAAACCACGTCCATTTATCCCAAACAGACCTGTCAGTGGTGATATTCTAAAGTCTCCTCGTGGCCTCTTCCCATAGTGTATGTTGAATATTGTCATTTTAACAATTTTTGTTTAAAAGGAGGAATCAACCACCACACGCTCTCTGGTGATGGAATAAAACTTTCAAAATAGAGAGAAAGCTGTAAACAATTAATTCAATTTAATGCTTGATAAGACTCTGCTTGCCAAAGCTATTTCAAAGATCAGGTGAAGGACAAGGACTGGAATGCAAGATTCCATCAAAACGTGAGATAAAAGTTGATTAATGATGTTGGGAAATTATTATTCCAAAACTTGGGTTTTAAAAGCCTGAGATTGGCAAGAAGGCAGTTTATTTTTATATTGTTTACTATTTTTGAGGCCTGTAAGTCAATGTCTAATATTGATATTGGGGTCAGAGATGTATGGACAGGAATAGGCCATTTTACCTTCTGCAGCTTGTTCAACTCATCTGTGACCCTTCACTGATTCCACCCCTATCCCCCTTGTCCCATATCCCTTAATACAATTGGTTGTTAATTCTTTGATTTGAACATTAACACTAAATCCAGAGTGTCCAAGCTTCTACAATCCTCTATGGCGAAGTGTTTCCTCGTTTCGCTGTTGAAAAGTCTGGCTCTGGTTGGGCTGAAGGGTTTCTTTCTATGCTGTAGACTTCTGACTCTGACCTGCCATCTTATACACACGCGCACACACACACTACACTCATAGAGACACACTGTGCGCGCACACACACACACAACACCCATAGAGACACACTATACACACACGCAGACACGCGGCACCCGCAGGCATGCACTCACCCTAAATTCTATCAATCTGGATTATCTGTTCCTTTCAAGTTTTGAAAACTTTGAACGAATCGCTCCTTAACTTTCTGCGTTCCAGGTCCACACAATCCCATTTTGTGGAATCTGTCCTTGTAATTTAATTCCTGGAGTTCAGACATCCTGCTCCTACATTTGTCTTGTTGGATTTATTAAAATGGTGTTTCGGTTTAATAATGGAGGAGGAAAAGCTTGCAGCATGATGTAGCATCTGCTTTTGTCAATCTGTTTACAGTACAACTATGGGATCAGATGGACACTCGTAAATGGCTGACTGACTGACAATTCAACATTGGATAGCTGCTGGTATTTATAAAGCACCTCTAGTCAAACAAAACATCTCGAGGTGCTTCAAAAGAGTCATTTGTCAAAGGTGGGCACCAAGCCGCATGAGGAGCCTTTAGGCGGTTGGTCAAAGGATTGATGAAAGAAATAAGTTTCGAGGAGTATCTTGAAGGAGGTAATAGACATTGAGAAGTTTAAGGATGAAACTCCAAACCTCTTGTCTCCTCTCACCAGCAGTTCTAATTGAGGGCAGAATTGGAGTGCAGATTTCTGGGAATGATAGTGGAGAGGCTGTAGATGAATTTGAAAAACCAGGTTGTGAATTATAAAATCAAAACGTTAGTTTTACTGGGGACTAAAAGGTGGCAATGAGCTAGAAGGTACGTAAGACTTAATACAATTCTTTTTATTCTTTTGTGAGAGATGTGAGATTGCTGGTTAGGCCAGCATTTGTTGTCTTAAATGCCCTTGAGCTGAGTGAATTACTTGGCCGTCACAGAGGACTATTAAGAGTTATAGAGTAATACAGCATGGAAACAGGCCCTTCAGCCCAAACTGGTTCATGCTGACCATGGTGCCCACTCAGCTAGTTCCAATTGCCCGCATTTGATTCATATCCCTCTAAACCCTTCCTACCCATGTACCTAGCCGAATGTTTTTTTAAATGCTGCTATTGTGCCTGCATCAACCAGTTTCCCTGGCATAACAAGCATTGGGGCTGGATGAACACAGGTCAAGCAGCATCATAGGAGCAGGAAAACTTGACGTTTCGGGCCTAAACCCTTCCTTGTTCCATATACGCACCATTCTCTGTGTGAAGAAGTTTCCCCTCAGGTCCTTCTTAAATCTTTCCCCTCTCATCTTAAACCTATGCCCTCTGGTTTTCGATTCTCCATCCCTGGGAAAAAGATTATATGCATTCATCTTATCTATGCCCCTCATGATTTTATACACCTCAATAAGATCATCGCTCATTCTCCTATGTTCCAAGGAATAAAGTCCCATCCTGGACAACTTACCCCTATAACTCAGGCCTACTAGTCATGGTAACATCCTTGTAAATCATCTTTGCACGCTTTCCAGTTTAACTATATCTTTCCTAGAACTGGATGACCAAAACTGTACACAATACTCCAAGTGCACTCTCACCAATGACCTATACAACTGTAACATAACATACCAACTCCTATATTCAATGCCTCGACTGATGAAGGCCAGCATGTGAAATGCCTTCTTCACCACCCTGTCCACCTGTGACGCCGCTTTCAATCAACTATGTACTTGTACTCCTAGGTCCCTCTGTTCCACAACACTCCTCAGGACCTTACCATTTACTGCACAAGTCCTACCTTTCCAAAGTGCAACACCACACACTTATTTGTATTTAACCACGTGTGCCGATCCTTAGCCCACTTCCTCATCTGATCAAAATCCCTCTAATGTTTGATAACCTCCCTCGCTATCAGTGATACCTCCTAATTTTGTATCATCCACAAACTTACTGATCGTGCCTTTGTACATTCACATCCAGATCATTTATGTAAATAACAAATACCAAAGGTCCCAACACTGATCCCCTGTGGCACACTGCTAGTGACAGGCCTCCAGTCCGAGGAAACAACCTTCAACCATCACTCTCTGCTTAAACTACATCTTTATAGATCTGGAGTCACACACAAAAATGATCAGGTAAAGATGGCAGACTTTTTTCTCTGAAGGGTCATTTTTTGAAATGCCAAATATCAATGGTTTCATGGCGACCGTTGCTAATATTAGCTTTCAGTTAGATTTATTTTGTGACTGGCTTAAAATTCCAACAGCCCACCAAGGCCCAATTCGAAACAATGTCTTCGGAGGATTCTTGTGAGCCTCTATATCACTAAACCAGTGACGTACGTCAGTATCGTCTGGACAAGGGCCAGTGGAGTTTTATAGGACATCACGGTCATAGACAACAGAATGTTGGAGGCCACCCAGCAACACATTGGAATAGTCATGTCTAGAGGTAATGAATGATTGACATTTCGGTACAAACCAAAGTCCTGATGACTCATAGCTGATAAACATGAATGCTCTTTCATTCGTTTCTGATGTAGAAACACTAAACTAAGGATCTCATCAGTGGTGACCAAGTGATGTACCACAATGTTCTAACTTCCTCAATAGGAAGTGATAGATTTATGGCTGTATACTACTGCTCCTGGTGTGACAGTTCGGGAATAAATTGATTATGGTTAACTACTTTCTGTAACACTGAGTTCACCAAGTATGTGCACATTGTCACTACATTCAACGAGGGGGAGCAATGGCCTAGTGGTATTATTGCTGAACTGTTAATCCAGAGACCCAGGTAACAATTTGAGGATGCACGTTCGAATCCTGCCATGGCAGATGATGGAATTTGAATTCAATAAAATATCTGGAATTAAGAGTCCAATGAAGACCATGTATCCATTGCCAATTGTTGGGGGAAAACTCATCTGGTTCACTAATGTCCTTTAGGGGAGGAAACTGCCATCCTTACCTGATCTGGCCTACATGTGACTCCAGAACCACAGCAATGCGGTTGACTCTGAACCACCCTTTGGGCAATTAGGGCTGGGCAATAAATGCTGCCCTCATCCCATTAATGAAAAAAGTACTTAATTGCAAAACACTTCAGAATGTAAGAATGGCTCTGTATTTGCGAGTTATTTTTACCCTGTAGAATTAACAGAAGAGAAACTGGCCATTCAACCCAAATGCTGGCCTTTATGCTCCTCAGAGCCGCTTCCAACCTGAACCTGTTGACATATCCTTCAACCTAGTTGTTTCAACATTTGAGGATGAGATCTGCAGAACTTGTCCTGCTTGCACTGCTTTGCACTGCCTGTCCGTCTAAGAGCAAGATTATTGTCCTTGGTCTCTTGACCAACATTTATATCTCAACTATATAACAAATACTTGGTCACCAATAACTGTTGTTAGGAGCTTGCTGTTTCACACATTGCAACTATGACTTTACTTCAAACACCTTGAGATATCAAGGGGAAATGCAAGTGCTATATAAATGCAAGACTTTCTATTTCATTAGTCAGCTGTTTGCATCATGTAGTTGAATAGTTACTTCAGTTTGCGTAATCTCATACACCTGTTTCTCTCACCATGGATCCTTTGAAACATTAAATGTTCAAGCTAATTTTGGCATTACTGCAAGTGGAGAAATTCAGGATGTTGCAATGTTTATGCCTCTTGTATTATGTTACTTCACAGTTTGTCTGAATTATGAGTCAAGTTTGTCTTAGTTCAGATTTCTCAACTTCTCCCTATCCATGAATCAGGCATGAGGACTTCTGATAAGTGCCTAATTTTACTAGTATCCAGTTCATATTTTGGATTTTTTTTAAATTTCAGGAATTAATGTTTAACTAATAAATGATATAAATGCAGTCCTATTATACATAAAATGTTAGGGTCGTGTTGCCCCAAGGGATTAACGGCGAGAAAGGTAAGTCAGTGAAAATGCTGGAGTTTAGATTGTGGCTAGAGTTTGTCAGAACACATAAAGTTGTCACAGTTCAAAAGGTCACTTGTTTAATACAATCAGAAGAGATAGAAGAATAAAGTAGAAGGTCGATTTACTTAGTTAAAGAGCGGGAGGTATTATGCCTGTAAGAACAATGGCAGATTAGACATGTTATTGTTTTGTGAGCTCAAGCTAAATTAGTTTAAAAACATTCCATAAACCCTGAAAGGTTGTAATAGCTATTTATTACATCAGATTAAACAATGAATGAAAAACAAGGGATAATTAATCTAAAAGTTGGATTGAGTGCAGCCCAGAGCAGGCTAAATGATGATAGCGCTTGAGAAGATTTTCTGGCTTCAATTTATCTGGATGTTTGCTGAGAATTAGTTTCAGGTTTGAACTGATGTGGGCAGTTTGCAGTTCACTGAGAGAAGATGGTTGAAGTGTTAGTTAGCTAGTCTGGGACTGCATGGTTTTTGTTTGAAGTAAGCTAACCTCTTCATTCACTGTGTGAAATGCTGGTGAGGCTTCATCCCAATTGGAATCTTGAGGGAACTGAAAATGGATAACTGCCTGCTCTGAAGGTAAAAGGGGAATTTACAATGGTCTTCAGTTTGGAAGTATTGGAAAGCAACCAGAACAAAGGAGTGATACATCTGCAGCTAAGAGACAAAAATTTTATCGCAGAGTACTGGAACTAAGGAGAATTCTACAGGGGGCGATTATTTGAGTGGTTCTTATGCAAGTAAATAACTTTTAAGATTGTATCTCTTACTTACACCAAGAGTTTCTCATTAAACACTCAATCTTACTAATTGTAATGAGCTAAAGTGTTAAATGAATCCAATTTTAATTGTTTAATTAATTTTTTATGACTTTTTTTTAAAAAACATAATCTTGTCTAGTTCTAGTGGTCCCTTACCAAATAGTATAAGCCCTTGGTGAAATTGAAAGAAATATTCCAATGGCACTGAGAAACCAGCATCTGTTTTAGTAAAGGGGAGAGAGCAAGATTATTTTTATATTTTTATATTTATTTCTTACACACATGTTAAACTCTAGAATTCACTTTCTAAACCTCTCCTGCCTTTCCCTTGTTCAGTCCTCTTTAAAAACTAAGTTTGAAAACCTAAATTTTTGACTGAGCCCCTTACATGGTTTGGTGCCTAATTTTGTTTGAAAATGCTCCTGTGAAGTGTCCTGAAAAGCCTTGCCATTTCCAAGCACTACATAAATGCATGCTGTTGTCAACCTGTTTGTATGGAAAATATTCTGCTTCTTATCCAATTTGCTTTTATCTGGCAGTCACCATGACAATGTGTCTGGGAACTGACTAAACTCTTCAAACGTGTCAGGAGATGAGAGAGACAGGACAGTACTGGGTCTCAACTATGGGCGGTGTGTTTGTAATCACACAGTGCCTCTAGGCTATTTTAATTTAATCCAGTGTGTGGCAAGACTTCAGAGAAATAAATTTGGTTATATGCAAGTTGGTTGAACATGAATTAACTCATCTTATTTACACGTTAAAAGGAATGAACACAGGAGAGCACACTCAAAATCCTTAATGCTGCCAAGTTCCTCTCTTTGCATGTTCTCACTCCCTCTGCTCCAGGGAGGACATCTACCGTTCCCATCACTGAAAGGGAATCATTTTTTAAAATATTCTTTGTATAACCTATCCTCTTCACCAAATTTGCCCCTTTTAATTAAGGAAAGGGAATTCTTGACTCTGGTTGTATTAACTGAACATGCAATATGAGCTAATAAGATGAAGGAAAGTTCTGCAGGAATTATATAATATGAACACTTTTCAACACTAGAGATAAAAGGTACTGCAGATGCTGGAGAATCCGAGATAACAAGCATGGGGCTGGATGAACACAGCAGGTCAAGCAGCATCATAGGAGCAGGAAAACCTGACGTTTCGGGCCTAAACCTTTTCAACACTGTTGGTCTGAAAATTTTTTTAACTGTGGAATTTTTATGAAAAATCCACAAGTACTTTGAGACATTATTGTACATAATAGTGATTTGTACTTAACTGAACATGACTACGGAAAGGTTTCTGTATGGGATCGTGCAGTTTTCGCTATGATAGAAGGCAGTCATTAATCTTGGGTTTGAGAATGGAATTCTGAAACTTCAAATAAAACTCAAGCTGTCAATAACCAAATGTTACTGTCTTCTAAAAAAAACTTTAATATTAAATTTATATTTTTTTTCCCCTTAGGGTGTGATGGTCAACAGCAGCAGGGTCTGTCCTGTGACTTGAATTGAACTGTTACCTATCACAGGATGAGAGGGTCCTTACGAGATGTATTCTGTTGTAAATTGCAGCTCTGGCAGGCACGAGGACCTAGTGGTGTTGACAGTGTGGGTAGGCCCTAGAACCTTGCACTGGAGATGGTGAGTTCTAGGGCCCTGCAGTGAACAAGTGGATGATCCAACTGGCATTAGGAGTCAACTGCATGGGCAGGCACTAGGAATTAACAGCCATAACATTGGCAGTCAATAGGACCCAGACATGCTGACTCCAGGAGGGGTAGGCTGGCTCTTGAACCCACCTGTGTTGCCTAAACGGGCGGGCACTAGGACCATGCTGCACGAAGACAGGGCTGCTAGTTGTACTGGAACCAGGAGGGCAGGTGTACATTACCCATTCACACTGACACCAGACTGACTAGAACCTCGCGGTGGCTGGCCCTAGGAGGGTGCAAAGACAGGCAGGCACTAGAAGCCTCTGGCAACAACTGGCACTGCTATGTTTTAGTGCCAGCCCAACTGGTCGCCAGGAGGACAGATACTAGGATCCAGTAGAGCCCGCTCCAACTGGCTGGAACAATGAGCACTAGAACCTGGCAGTGCAGGCCCCAGTGGGTAGTCAGGAGAATGGGCACTAGGACCCAGGCCTTCTCGCTGCAGAAAGCATGTGGTAGGAGAGCCCAAGGACCCAAGAGTTGATTTTTGCTTGCTTTGGTAGACTGCCAGTCACTTGTATCTGACAGTGTCAGCTTTGGTAGGTGGGTGGTGGGCACAAGGACCCAGTGCTGTGGCCTCTGGCAGGCACTAGGAGCCAGCAGTGTCAGGTTTGGCAAGTAGGTGGTGGGCACTAGGGCCCAGTGATGCCAGTTCTGGCAGGCAGTAGGACTCAGTGGTATCTGCTCAGGTGGGCACAAGAACCAGTAGTGTCAGCTTTGGCAGGGTGGGGTGGTGGGTGGGCAGTAGGACCGTAGTGTCAGCTCCTGCTGGGCGCTAGGACCCACTGGTGCCAGGGCTGGTGGGCACTAGGACCTAGCGGTGCTAGCTCCAACGGGTGGGCAGGTGGAGGGGGTTGGGCACTAGGACTGAGCGGTACTAGCTTGGGCAGGTGGAGGGGGGGTTGGGCACTAGGACCCAGCGGTGCCAGCTCGGGCTGGCGGAGGGGGTTGGGCACTAGGACCGAGCGGTACCAGCTCCGGCAGGCGGTGGGGGTTGGGCACTAGGACCCAGCGGTGCCATCTCCGGCGGTCGGTCGGTCGGTCGGTCTCAGGTTGTCCTGAAGCGTCTCTTGAGGAGCCGCCGGATCCGAGTCGCAGGCGCCTGCCGGCTGCAGACAGTGAGTTTTTACAAACCCCTTGGGCTGGGGCTCGGGCTTGCAGACAGGCACGGAGCATGGGGATTTGTGGGGGTGGGGGTATCTGGTTCGGTGCCGGGTTGGGGACCGAGGTTGCCGGCGTTCACCCCCCTCAACTTTCCCGTGAGCGAGGCTTCCTCGGGCCGGGCAGCCCAGCCGGCACTCACCGAGAGGCGGGGAAGAGGCAAATCGAGAGGCGGGGCTGCAGAGTGTCCCAGGCGGGGCCTAGGAGTAGCCAGGGAGAAATTTAAACCCTGCCTGTGAAAGTTTATCAAAGGTGGCAGCAGCTCCCCAGAAACTGTCCCAGTGGGTCTGGAGGAGGATGGTCTCTTCCTTTTAAAAGTTAATTTGGTTTATCAGCAATTAACTCTGGTTTTGAATTTCCCAGTGGATTTTAGCTGCAAAAATATTTGTTTTCACAAATCATCTAGTTGAAAATATTTATAGTTTGAGGCAAAAACAAGGTGTCTAACCCATGAGGTGGTTTTACTTGTCAGTTTCTTTTGAAGTGAGTTGTTGCAATGAATGTTTTCTGTGCTTTTTTCTGAAGTATTTGCAAGGTTAATTGTGAATGTCTGTGTGTTTCCACTATTTTGCATCTGTTTTCTTCTCTCCTCTTTTAAGTTCTGTTCTCTGAATCTGAAGGTTTTAGGCCCAATATCCCACCCCAGGATTTCGGCAAAATCTAGGCTGACCCTCCCAGTGCTGTGCTGAGGGAGTGCTGCATTGTCACAGGTGCTATCGTTCACGTCGCAATATTAAACCAAGACCCCGTCGGCCCCTTCAGTTAGGCTTTAAACGTTCTCCCTGGTGTCCTAGGATGGTCAGTAACTATTCTTTAATCAACATCATAAAAAAAACCGATGATCTAGCCACAATAGGAATGCTGTTTGTGGGATCTTGCAATGCACAAATTGGCTGCCACTTTTCCTGCGTTTTGCCAGTGACTGCAATGAAAAAAATTATTCTGGATATCTTGTTGTGCAGATTTCATGCTGGGACAGTGGTTAGCAGTGCTGCCTCACAGCGCCAGGGACCTGCGTTCGATTCCACCCTTGGGCTGGGTTGAGTTTGCACATTCTCCCTGTGTCTGCGTGGGTTTCCTCCAGGTGCTCCGGTTTCCCCTGTCAGTTCAAAGATGTGCAGGCTAGGTGGATTGGCCGCGCTCAATTGCCCATAGTGTTCAGGGATGTGTAGATTAGGTGGATTATAGGGGAATGGGTCTGGGTGGGATGTTCTGAGGGTCGGTGTGGACTTGTCGGGCCGAAGGGCCTGTTTCCACATGATTCTATGATCTATGAAAAGGTGAAACTGTAGTGTCCTTCTCAAGTCAACTCGCTCAGCATTGAGGCATGTAGTACTCAAAACCAGCCCCACCTGACAGGATCTATTGTTTGTATACCTGACACCAGACTCCTGAAGCAACTGCCCCATTTGGACTCAGTCATGACAGGGAAGGCACAAGAGAAGGCAGTGAATACTTTGAGAGATTTCATTGGGAACATACGGAGTCAAAGTCCAGGTTTCAGAGGGTGCACACAAATCTTGAAACAAGTCATCTATCTGACTTTTCAAGCACTATTTACCCCACCTATGCCAGCATCTGCAGATGGCATTTTGAATTCGTCAGACATCTCTGATCCCATCCAACCAGAGTGGAAATGAGTCATGCTGAGAAACTGCCCATGAAGAGATGAATTCTGAGGTAACCGTGTTTGCTTCCCCTGAAGGTAGTCAGCACTTTACTGTGATCTGGCTCCATTGATGCCAGTCACTGCCTGATGCCTTGTTGAAGTTGTTTTTAACCCTTGTTCTGGGCAGTGAGAGTTAGTACCTTAAGTGGCATCTGGATTGTCACCATGTTTTCACCTGATGGTCAAAGGCACACTCTCCAGCATGGGCTCACTGGTTAACAAACAAGCAAAAACCTTGCAGATTAGATGATAATATTCAGCAGCCAGGTTATTTACTTGCTGTGCAAAAATTGGATCACACAACCAAAACTTGCAGGTTTCATCACTGGCTTCTGCTAAAACAGGATGACTGCGAGTTATCATAGTTGACCTCAACCCCTTGGATGAGGGCTGTGAAGAGTTTAAAGTCTGTCCTGGCTCGTGATGGAAGTAGGTTGGATGTTGAGTGAGGTCTGATTTATATTGAGTGCGATGCCCTCTGTGTTCAAATAGTTGGTCAGGGATCAGTGTTTTGTGCTGGCACGTTGAATGGCCGCTCAGTTGAGGCATCAGATGCTACTGGTACTTCTGACTTCCAAAGGTTAGTACCTTCAGAAGGGATCAGGATTGGAAAAATTTCTAAACACATACTATGAACCTAATATAGATAAGTAACACCATTGACATCCTTGAGTGATTTCAAGTTTGTGAACTCATTGTCTAGTTGGAATAATTTATTGTAAACTGCAGAACGTTGTTGCATTTTCCAACATCATCTGGGCCCCACTGAGTTTGGTGTTTTGTGATCAGCACAGCAGCTCTATGATTCTCTGCTTGATCTACACTGGTGATAGAATTTCTTAGGAGATGAAGTTATGTTTGCAAGTCAGTTATTGGCAATGGCATTTACTGTTGTCATGAGCATCATTGGACATCCTTGTGTATCATTCGTTTGGATGCATACAGAAGCATAATTAGCAGAAAAAATTAACCTTAAAGTTGCAAGTATTTTTATATCAGAAGCACTTGTGTTTAAAGATCTTTCCAGTAATCTGGTTAACATTTCTCCTTCCAAATTTTGTATCTTACGTGATAGAATAATTGCACTTTATAAAAACAAAAGTTCTGTTACAATACAATATTTTTGATGCATAAAGCTTATTGCATTTATTTTATATGTTCTGTTTTTATGTTATAAAGTCTGAGATTGGACTATGCCTTTATAAAGGCTCCCAACTTTTTATTCATTTTGGTTTAATCATAAATATTTATATATGCATTATATTTTTTAAGAGTACACATTTGGAAAAGAACAGGCCTACAGACTTTTGCAAAGCTGTATTCTTCGCAGTTTTTTGTCTTTCAGATTGCCCTGGTAATTCAGTGTAGCATTTGGTGTGATACTTAATCATACAGATCACATGTGTGATGTGGTAGTAGCCTATTTTTTGTATGGCTGTGTACCAGAATGGTAATTGTGACATTGTGATCTAGACTGACCTTTCAGTGAGGGAATGCTGCATTGTTGCTGGGACTGTCTTTCAGGTCTTTTAAACTGTGGCTCCATCAGTTGGACGTTGAAAATCCCTCAATTTTTCAAAGCTGTGCTGAGAAGTTTCCTCAGTGCCCTCGCCGACATTGATATTTCTTGTGGATCAATGCAGATTATTTGGTCATTTATCTGGGTGCTGTCTGTGGGGTGTTGCTGTGCATTAATTAGCTACCGCATTTGCTTATAAAGTAATGTTGACTGCATGACAAAGGTGATTCATTGGCTTGAATGTTTCTTGGGACTTTCCAAGGATGTGAAAGGAGCTAGTAAGTGCAACATTTCTTTTCCTCTTTCCTCTTTCCTCTCTATCTGCTGTCTAGGAAAGATTTTGGGTCAAAGTTCTTGGATTGTTATCCTGGCGATGTTGAGCAAGAACAGGGTGTTTTTGTGATTGAACTGCCCACTGCTCCTCACTGTCTAAATGAACCTGTGAAAAATGACCACGTCAGAGAGGTGCCAGTTGCTCTGAAGCTGTGCTGTTGCACAAATTACTATCTTCGGGAGTGTACCAGAGAGGTGGCTGGATTTTAATTAGATGTAGTTTTAATTGAATTGCAAACCCCATGGAATAGAGTACATGGTAAATGTAGATTTTTGTGATTTCCCTCCTGTTTTAATGTGTTTATAATGCTCTGTTCATTACAACTTAAACTCTCCAGGTGAAGTTGCATAATTTAAGTGAACAAAATGTAAATAAAGATTTAGTCTGACAAAATGTTAATAGATGATCATGCCATCTGTATGAAATTGCAAAAAATTAACCACTTAAAGAAACATTCGAGACTTGTGCTAACTTTTAAAGTGTTCTGTACCTTACATAGAAAGTACTGTAATTGATTTTGGAGTGTGAATGCAGGACAGTAATCTCAATGAGATGTTCAGATAACATTGTAAACATCAAAGCTGTAAGATTATGTAATCACTCTTGTATATCCTTTGTTACTTTGAGTGTTGTTCCGTCTGGTTAGAAGGGATTTCTAGAAAGATGGACAGTTATAGTTCAAGAGACATACAGTTCTGTCCTTTCCAATCTTTTCAACATTTCAGATCAGTATGAATATAATTCTGTCCATTATTGTCATTTCAATATTATAATTTAAGGTGTGACTAGTAGTTTAAAGTGTCAAACAATTGTATGCTTTTTGAAATAACTGTTATATTGTTAACTGCTGCACCATTAGAAAATAATGCATATCAGTGTTCCATTACTTCCGGTATAGATGCACTTTCTCATTTATTATTTAATGGTGCTTTCAGTTTGTAGTTTGACTTCCACAAAGTATTGTGGGCTTGTTGAGCAACCTGGAAACTTTTATGTAGGCTTATATGATCAACTGCAAATGTGTTTTTTCAAAATATCAAATTAAAGTCACAATCTAGTAATCTTTATGACACAGAACATTACTGCTTCTACATTCTTTGACATGGAGTCTATGGGGAATTGATAAAATACATGTAATTAATATCAAATTGAGGTTTTTTAACTTGCCATCTCTCGCTCATTGTTTATGGGCCTGGTCTGCACTAGGCTTTCTCATCTGCCTACATTAACCATTGAATAGAATTTACAAAGGAATTTCGTTTTGCTATGAAGTTGTTAAAAATGTTATAAATGTATTTAAGTGTATGATTCAGAGGTTCAGCTGTTGCTGTCTGCGATGGGTGATGAAAATATAGCGGAAAATAATATAATAGTAATCAGGTTTGACAAATTTCAATTTGGAAACTATTGAAGAAAAATTCATATTTAAATAGAAAGATTCTCCTTAATTTTCGTGTTCTAAATTGTTAATTCACTGTGAAGAATTCCCCTAACACTGTATGACAGTGTGATTGGTTTGCTTCCCATATAGTCAATGACAGTAATGAAATTGCATTCTCAGAAGTTGCCTGTTTCAAAACTATGTGCTCCTGAGAATTTGATAGACAGTTAATTGTGCCAGAAAATGGAAAATTTCACATTCCTAAATTGCTTAGCTCTGACCTTGATTTTGAGCAATTAGGAATGTTGGTTTTAGGTTATGTAAGCCTTTTCTGGGGTTTGTTTATCTGATGAAGTGAAAAGAAGAACCCCAATCTGTACCATTAGTTTTGCCTTTGATTTTAAATCCCCTTTCTCGACCAGTTTCCGTATCCACACTGCACACCAAAGCTTAGCCTCCTGAACTAATTCTGGGGTGTCTTCACCTTGCTTCAAGTAGTCATTCCTAATGTGTCAGCGCACGTTCTGAATGTGTGCACTCATCACAGAAGACTGATCTGTTCTTGACCACGACCCCACCCACACACACTCACCTTGTGTCAATGGTAGTGCAGTTTCCAGGATGGATCTGCAATTTACTTAAGAGTAGAATTCTCATTTGCATAACCAAAGGGGCAGAGAGGTCAATTGTTGTATTCCTCCTGCTTCCTAGGGTTACTTAGGCTAATGCTGCAAAGCCTGCTTGATGTGACTTTCTGATCTCCTCAGCTGGGTTTTTTCTCACTCACCAACTTCCTGTTTTTATTATTGACTGAAGTGTTGGCTGATTTAAAAATATGCTCAATCACTGTGAACAGCTAGTTTTTCTTATTTAAGGGTTAAAACAAGGGCTGAAGGAATACATTTGTTGAAGGAGCTCCGTCAACAGTTGTGTGTGTGAACCTCATAACACACTGCTCAGATAACCTTCCTCAGCTTTGCTGTGGTGATAGAATCTCTGGATTCTACATCAGTCAGCAAATAGCTCTTTAAATAACTTCAGTAAAATAACATGCAGTTCATTTTAAGATGCTTTGGTTTCTGACACTGTCAAGTCTAAACGCAGTGAAACAATATTTATAGCAAACTACCAAGTTCAAAGTAGCAGTTCTCTCACTTTTGTTTCCTCTATTGTTAACTAGGGCTTGGTTTCACCTTGGGGGCCAGAGGTAGTGGGTTCAAACCTACTCCAAGAAGTGGAGCATTAAAATCTCGGCTGGCGCTCCTGGGGAATTCAGAGGGAGTGGTGCAAAGTGTTTGAGGCTGACTTTCCGACAAGGCGTTAAATCAAGTGTAGAAGTGGAGGGAGAAGGGAAATCAATCGTTTGTTTATTTCCCCATTGTCTGGCACCCAAGCAGGAGACAACTTGTAGCTAACTAGCTAACACAAGGGCAAAACGCTCACTACAGTACAGTGTTTAAATCCTGGGATCTGTCTGATAAGTCTTGCTTGTTCACCTTGCTGAGTACTTAATTTATCCATTGAGTCACTGCAGGTGTTCTGAGTTTTTATCTCCATCGTGCTTCATACTAAATGCGTGATGTTCAAGTGTATTTCTGGTAATATAAATTCTAAAATTCAAATCACAGTTTACTGTACAAATTAAAATCTGGGAGCACGTATCATTGACAGATGAAACACAGGGACAGGTTTGTGCTGTGGACTTGTATCATTTAGGAATTATGTCAGCACTGCTCAAATTAAAAAGTTTAGTAAAATCTATCTTCTCTTCAGTTTGACACAGCTTCTGGGGTGAACGGAAGACACACTGACTTATTGAACCACTCTGCTGCCTGTGCTGTGTTCAGTTTCTTTCTAACCCAGTAGATCTCTAGGGATTTTGCATTTGAGCCTGTTATTTTGGGCTTTCTAATGAGTTATGTCCAGTGCTGCCTGCTGGGATTTTGGTGAAAGAGCCGACAGACAAGATCTTTGTACCATGTTTCCTTGAACTAAGTGAAGCCCCAATAACCTAATAAATATTGTCTAATCTGGAAAGAGTATTTCAAGTTGTTAAGGACTGACGAAATGGTTTCATTTGAAATATCAGTGCTGGTTTATGGTCAGAGGTGATGAATGTGGAGGTGCACATCAAGAAGTGCCATGCACAATTTGTCAAACCATGTTGACTTGGGTGTCTCTCTTTTTCTGGATAGTTGTGTAGCTAAGTGAATCTATCATGGTGCCAGTTCCTTGATAAAATAAAAAGACGTCAAGAATAGCATTATGCAAGTGCATCTCTCTCATGGCACACTTATAAGGACAAGTTAGAAAGCAAAATTAAAAGCTGTTGCAGTTTGGGAAAGTTTTGGATATGGAGTGAGATCATCACAACTTTTATCAAAATCATCTTTTTGATACTGCTTTAATAAACCTAACGTTAGCATTCAAAGCCAAGTATATTACATGAGACGGTTGTCATATATGTTTTTATCAGATGAGTATAAATATATCCAAAACATCACAGGGCAGTTCTAAAATTGGGGATGAGGAAACAAAATTTATGCTCAGAGTAAGATGATGCTTCTGCATCAGATCAAAAGCTAGTATCATGGAAGGTGTAGGAACATATGACTGCAGATGCTGGAATCTGTATTGTAAACAACAAATGCTGGAGATCTCAACGAGTCAGATAGCATCCATGGAGAGAGAGCAACCTAACATTTCAAGTCTAGATGACACTTCATCAGAGCTGAAGTGAAGTGTGGAGGGGACAGCGTTAATGTTGTAGTTTGGTGGGGTTGGGGGGCGCGTGTAGTGAGTGTCGGGTGCTGATGGAGAAAAGATGTTGATAGTTCAGGTTAAGATTAGAATGTAAGAATAGCAGAACAATGGTATGTCTCTGCCAGACTTGAAAGGACAGACAGTCCCCACTGGGATGTGGGAGGGGAGAGAAGACATGATAACAAGCTAAAAGGAAAGGGAAGAAATAGGTTCAGAGATAGTAGGAACTGCAGATGTTGGAGAATCTGAGATAACAAGGGTAGAGCTGGATGAACACAGCAGCTAAGCAGCATCAGAGGAGCAGGAAAGCTGACGTTTTGGGTCTAGACCCTTCAGAAAACGAAAAGAACTGCAGATGCTGTAAATCAAGAACAAAAAAAATTGCTTAAAAAGCTCAGCAGGTCTTGCAGCATCTGTGAAGGAGAAAACAGATTTAACGTTTCAGGTCCGGTGACCTTCACTGAGTTAAAATGACCGGCTACAGGAAGGTCGGGGTCATGCTTGTGCACAGACCAGAGGTGTTGCACGAAGCTGTCACTCGGTCTGTGTTTGGTTTCTCCAATGGAGAGTAGGCCACATTGGGTTCAGTGAATACAATACACAATGTTGGAGGAGGTACAGGTGAACTACTGCTTCACCTGGAAAGACTGTTTAGACCCTTGGATGGTGAGCATGGAGGAGTTGAGGGGGCAGGTGTTGCACCTTCTGTGGTTAAATAGGAAGGTGCCATGGAGCGGAGGGGTGGTGTTGGTGGTTGCGGAATAGAGTAGGGTGTCCCAGAGGGAATGATCCCTGCAAAATGCAAATGGGGAATGAGGGGAAGATTTGTTTGGTGGAGGTGTCTTGTTGGAATTTTCTGAAGTGGCAGAGAATGATCCTTTGAATCCGGAGGCTGGTGGGATGAAAAGTGAGGACAAGGTGAGCACGAGGGATTTACAGGCACCCTGACGCTATCCGTTTCTACTTAGTGAAGCATTTCAAACAAAGTGAGAGATAGCAGAATAGTCTACTTGTGCTGATTTTTTTTTTTGTTGAAACGTGTGATAATGAGTTGTAGTTTCTCGGGCAGTAGAAACCTAAAGTAAAACACCAGGAAGTAGTTAGGGCAGTATTGTTTCAGCTATGGTGGTGTAAGTGCACCACAGCTAATGTAGTGCAATGGTCAGCAACTTGCAGCAGAGAAAAAGCTTTGCATTATCTTCAGTGATATCTTTCTTCCTCAATCTTGATTCACATATTCAAATTTAGTCTTACAAAGGGACAATCACATACGTTTGGCAGTTTTCTACCTTAATTTAAGTTGCACTGCTTCGGAACAAAATCTTGCTCCTCCATTGTCACTGGAATTTTCACATTGAAGACTTGGGTGTTGAATGATGGTTTGAAACAGGTTTATTTCTTTATGAAGTGATTAGAATATTTGGTGACTCATTGGGATGTTGATGCACTTTAATGATGTAATCTTGTGTTACTTTTGATCTCTTGCTGGATTTTCAGTGAATTAATTAAGTATTGAGATTAGATGTGCTTTAAAGCTTGGTTGATCTGCTGGAAAATCATAAGAACTAGAGACTCCCAAATGTGTGATAATGTGCCTGTAAAACTATGAGCAGAGGGTTTTTAATTTTTAATTTCAGACAGTTTTTCCATGTTTAACAGACATGGATGATAGTTGCATCATGAAAGTGCACCTCTAGTCAGAAAATAGGCACAGATTATATTGCACTCTGCATTAGGGCTGGATTGGGATTGTGCACTATCTCTGAGGATCTAAAGCTTTTGATTATAGGACTACCACTTACCAAATCTCAAAATGATTGTCATATTGGAAATTGGTGTTTGTTGCTTTTTGTGTATATTCTGGGCGGCACGGTGGCTCAGTGGTTTGTATTGCTACCTCACAGTGCCGGGGGCATGGGTTCGATTCCAGCCTTGGATGACTGTGTGGAATTTGCACATTCTCCCTGTGTCTGCATGGTTTTCCTCCCAGGTGCTTCAGTTTCCTCCCACAGCCCAAAGGTGTGCAGATTAGGTGGGTTAGCCATGCAAAATTGCCTCATTGTGTCCAGGAACGTGCGGGTTAGGTGGATTAGCCATGATAAATGTGGGGATGGGCTGGGTCTGGATGGGATGCTTTTCGGAGGGTCGGTGCAGACTTGTTTGGTGTTGAATGGCTACTTTCCACACTGTCTAACTGGGAAGATCACCATTTGTTGCCCATCCCTAATTGCTCTTGAAGGTGAGCTGCTGCTTATACCACAATAATCCATGCTGTGTAGGTAGACCCAGGGTACTGTTTAGAGAGGCAATTCCAGGATTTTAACCCAGTAGCAGTGAAGGAGTGGCAACATAGTTCCAAGTCAGGATGTTTTGTTGCTTGAAGAGAAACTTTCTGTTCTGGGTGTTAAGAAGTTGTGGGGCTGGGAAAATGCTGTTGAAGGATATTTTTGAGATGCCCTCTTTCTGTTAAGCTGTAAGTAAACTAGGAGTGAGAGGAGGGTAAATATAAATTCCTAATGCAGGATATGGCACGTGTGAAACAGTATTCAGGTAAAGAAAGTTATTCCTCGATTAGTTGAATTAATATGTAATGAGAGGAGTATTTTAAGATTTACAGAAATTAAGGACATGGATTAAGTTGTTACATTAAAAAATAATGTAGTAATTGTTTGAAAATTTGAAGTTATTGGGGAGAAGGCAGGCAGTGGGACAAGGTAGGTTTCTCTTGTGGAGAGCCAAACATAGATTAGGGTTACCCAAATGGGGGCCACCTGTGCTGATTCTGATTCTGATTCGACTTGTTCATTTAGGGTGGTTAAAAGTATTGTGTTCTGAAGAAGAGTCAATGGCCCCGAAATGCTAACTCTTCTTTTTCTCCACAGCTGCTGCCAGACCTGTTGAGTTTCTCCAGCAATTTCTGTTTTTGTTTCAGATTTCCAAATTCCACAGTTCTTTGTTCTTTTTAGAACATTGTATGTTCAACATCGGGTGATATGTCAGGTGGGTTGATGTGGGTGCAGTTGGAGGAGATGAATGTGTGATGAGAAATCCATGAAGCAGTGATTACAGTGAATCTCTGAAATGGGTTCGACATATTTGGGGAAAAATGGCATTTTTCTCTGCTTGGACTTGTTCCTGTATTCTCAGTTTGCAGATTTTGATTCTTAAAAATATCAATATGTTCAGAATTTGAGTGAAATGTTGGAGTTTGTGCCTTCTTTGCACTATCAACTTGCATTCATATAGCACATTTTAATAAAGTGGAACATCCTGAGGCGCATTGCAGGAGCATTTGACACAGCTTCAAATAGATATTAGGACAGTGGACTGAAAACTTGATCAAAGAGATGGCTTTTAGGGAGAGTTTGCTGAGTGTGTGGAATGAAAAATAAGATGCTTGTTGTTTGAACACCAGGCAGTTGGATGTTGAGTATGTCATTCAAGCAGTGAAATTTTTGTGTTTCACTAAGATGCTTTCTCATTTCTCTTTATTTGTCTTCCTGCTTGGTGTAGGAAGACTTGTAGGAATGTTGAGAGCTATTTTGTTCTGCCTCCTCTGCATTCAGTGTTTGGTTGAGAGGCTATGCCTCAAGAGCTCTGCCAGTGTTAACCTTAATCAATTTAACTTTGACATGAGAACAGCCACCTACCTCACTTTAATGCTGATTTGTTCTGTGGAATACTTTGAAACATCTCTGTAACTACACCGTGTAAGTGCTAGTGTTAGTCCTCAGAAACACATATTAGGAAAGTATGTGTGCCTTTTATAGATTTGTTCTCCAATTCCAGTCTTTTTGAAATCTGCTTCCCCTTTTTAGCTTGGTGTTAATTGTGTGCCCTATTGTGATCATAGTTAGCAACATAAACAAAAACTTAGAAAAGTTTAATATACTTGCTCATAACTTTCTGAAAATAATGAACAGCAATTGTATGTGCAGCTTGAATTTTTTTAAATCTAGTAATAAGTATCTTAGCATGGTTTCATCTCAATGATGAATATCTAAGATCTTTGGAGGAAGTAATTTCAGAGGAATATTAAATATGTTTGGTAAAACAGGGCAAGTTGGATATAGAGAGAAGTTGCCATGTGATCAATTTTCTCAAAAAATAGACAACATGCTTCTTTGGTGAAACATTTTCCTGTTCCTTAAATTTCTTGATTTCTAAGTTCCCCTAAACTTGCACTGGCTACATAAATTATCTGTTACTGTGTCTCTTGATTCTGTTGCCAGCAAATAAAGTGGATTCTGAACACTACAGAGAATAGCTACATAATTATTGAGTTTATAATTAAAAGTCTTGTACGATCTGCTTTTCCTGTTAGAGTTGCATTCAGCGTCCTGAAACACTGCCTATCACATGTCGTTTGATTATACCCCTGTTTTAAAACATTGCATTCTCATGTTGCAAGCAATGGCGTAGGAGATAAGCTAGTAACAAATTAAAATCTTATGTACAGCAAGCCCTTTTTGCAAGTAACCCATTTACTTCCTGACATACTTACCCCTCACACTTTGAAGATGACACCCCTATTGTCTAACTCGCCATGAGCAATGCTAGTATACAAAAGAAAGCGGATGGAGCAATCAGCTGGAGGCATTTACATGATGGTTATAACCACAGGAGCAGTTTGAGATTATTGCCTTTTAAATCACTCCACTGCATCCTTTATTCTGTATCTAGTCTTGTATCGTGTCATTTTACAGTGATATTCCATAATTATCTCAGAACAAAGCCTGTAGTATCTGAGGGCCAGGTAGAGGAATGCAGCTTGTAAGACCAATTATCTGTTCTCAGATATTTGTGATTATTGTAAGTCATTTCCCAACTATGTTTGCTGGAGAAATGTATTTAAAGAACAGAAAATGGTGGGAAGTACTGTATTTTACACAGTCAATGACACAAACGTTATGCATAGACACACATTGCAGATAGAAATAGTCTCAAACACATGATTAATTGAAGATTTGTTATCAGAGTTGTAACAACACGAGACCCTAAGACATTGACGTTAATTTCAGAAAACAGTTTTTTGCTGCAGGTTTTTAAAATTGTCCAATTACTTAAGGTTTTCTTTTTGAAGCTGACCTTTGAAGTAGTTTTTACAAATCTGAATTAATTCAGTTAGCTAGTTGTCCAGAGAAATGCAGTTCAACATTCCATTATTTTTATGCGTGTTCTCTCATCTTATCTTCTCTATTATTCGCCGTCTTACACCCCACTCCCCTGTCCCACTTCCCTCAATAGAACAGTGCTGTGTATTCATTTTCAATGCCAGAAATCTTCCAATACTTTACCCATGTTCTGCATGTCTGAGCTGAGACAGAGTCTGAATAGACAGTGTGACCTTGGGCAGCATCATATTTTTGAGGTTTTGTTTAGTTCATAAATTTACTTATTTGCTATGTTGGAGGTGTGATCCCATGTTGCTAGGTCAGTGAGGATTTTGGTGCCGACCATTGCTTTCTAGGAACTGACTTTCCAAGTTCCATGTGGGCCATAATCTCATATTTGGTTCAGGATGTTGGATTTTAAGGAATTGATAGAGTACATAACGGTAACGTTGTCATAGTCCTACTAGACCATGGAGCTAAACTGTCATTAGAGTGAAATGATTAGTGGTGGTTTAATTTGAGGGTCACCGTGCCTCAGGCGAAGGGAGATGTTGAGAAGGAGAGTCCTTCATAGTAGTCTTAACTGGTGTGAGAATTGAACCCACACTGTTGGCACTACTCTGCACCAGAAATCAGCTGTTCAGCTAACTGAACTAACTTAAACCCCTAAAAAAATGTAAAGGCAGCTCACCACCAGATTCTCTTGGGGCATTTGGGACAGGCAGTAGATGCTTTCATTTAAAGACATTGTGAAAATAAAAGCAAAGCACTGAATGTGTGGAGATCTAAAATAAAAATACAGGAAGTGTTGTAGAAACTTAACAGGACTGAGTAGTAGTATCTGTGGAGAGAGAAACGAAGAGAAGGTTTTGAATCCAGTGCGACTTCATTATTTACTGATTCATTAGGGGGGATTTGATAACTCTTCATTTATTTAAAAATATCTAAAGAAAGGTTTCAAAAAAAAGTTTTTTTGTACAAGTTTGAAAAGCTTGATTTATTTTTATTTCCCAAACCCATAGCGTTTGTAACAAACTTACTTGACTCCTAATTGTGCATATTTTAATTTGAATACTTATATCAAATGGAGTGTTAAGGCTAATCTGAAATTCAATGATTTTTCTAAAATGCCATGTCTTTACTTTTCAGTAATATAATTTCTTTTAAACTTTGAAATAAAAATATTGAACTCCTGGTATTTTAAGCTGGAGAGATCACAGTCTCTCCTGCCGTCTTGTTTACAAATCCTTAACCTCTAAAGCAGATACCTTGAGTTGTGGTGATCCTATTTTAAATATGTTACAAATGAAGTAAGTTAACTTTCCTGCAGGCATGCACTGATTGCTGGCAGGGGAAGCCAGGGAAGCACTCTCCCTGGTTTTCTGCCCTAGCTACGATGAGGAGACATGAATATTGTAATAAATATGCTTTTGATGTGGTTTGAAGACTCCCATTTGCTTCAGGACAAAGTCATCAGGAAACGCTGTTAAGGTCATCAAAACAGAATCCAACAGCGTAGCCTTATTTAACCATTTTCGTTTCATCATGCTGTTCTATGATATCTGCTTAAATGTAGAAAGTTATCAAGCGTAAGATGAAAAGTTTCAGAAACCCATAGGAATAAACCTTTGTGTAGTAGTTGAAATTTCTGCCCTATGTATTTAGAAATCCATCATATAATCAAGCAGAGTCACCCTCGTTCCATGAAGGTCAAGTCCTGCATGACAAATTTGCTAGAATTCTTTAAGAAGGGCAGAAGCAGGATGGATAAAGGGGAAGCAATAGATGTAATACATTGGAAGACATTTAATAAGGTGCCGCACATTAGGCTACTCACTAAGGTAAGAGCCCATGCTGTTAGTATATTAGTATGGATAGAGGATTGGCTAAATTTCAGACTGAAAGTTGGGATAAGGGGAAGGCATTTTCCAGACAGCAACCTATAACGAGTGGAGTGCAACACGGAAGGGTGCTGAATCCACAATTGTTTGCAATATATATTAATGACTTGGATGAGGAAGGGAATGCTCTAAAGCCAAGTTTGCAGATGACATAAAAGTAGGTGTGCATGCAAGTGATGAGGATGACAAAGAACTTGCAGAGGGGCATTGGCCAGTTGAACGAGTGGGCAAAAACTTGGCAGATGGAATGTAATATGGGTTATGCACTTTGGCAAGAAGTATAGAGGAGTTGAATATTATTTAAGTGGAGAAAGGCTACAGAAAACTAAGAAATGGAGAGATTTGGGAGTATTTATATATGAATCTCAAAAAGCTAGCATCCAAGTTCAGTAGGTATTAGGGAAAGCAAATGGAATATTGGCCTTTTATTTCAAAGGGAATCGAGTATACAAGTAGGGAGGTTTTGCTAAAGCTATACAAGGCACAATGAATACCGTGAATAGTTTTGGATCCTTTATCTAAGGAAAGATATGCTGGCATTGGAGGCAGTCCAGAGAAGGGTCTTGAGGTTAATTCCAGGTTTGGAGGGACTGTCTTGTGAGAAGAGTTTGTGTAGGTTGGGCCTCTACTCATCCAATCTTAGAAGAATGAGAGATGAACTTATTGATTATTGATTATGCAAGATTATTGGGGTCTCGACAGAGTGGATGCGTAAAGGTTGTTTATGCTTGTGAACGAGTCTCTGACCAGAAGGCATAATCTCTGAGTAAGGGGTTGCACATTTAAGACAGAGGAGAAAGAATTTCTTATCTCAGATGGCAGTGAATCTGTGGGAATGCTTTACTGCAAAGGGTTATTGAGGCTGGGTTACTAAGTATATTCGAGACTGAGACAGACAGATTTTTAATCCATGAAAGAATGAAGGGTTATGGACAAAAGGCAGGAAAGTGGAGTTGAGGATGATACAATCAGCCATGATTTAATTGAATGGCAGGACAGACTCAATGGACTGAATGGCTCCTACTTCTATGCCTTATAGTCAGTGTTTCCTAAAACTGGGAGCTGCAGCTAGGCTACATTCAACGATGTTGCTGTTTTCTTGATAATTCTATCCAAAATAATCCCAGGTGGGAGACTTGAATCTTTGAGTAACAGGTTCAGAAACATCCTGTTGCTACACATTCAATTTTAATTGTGTAATCTGATTCTGTTTGCTGTTGTCTTTTAGGGCAGTGGTGTAGTCCTGCATGTGAACAGATTTTTAAACAGTGTGCAGCTTTGTGCTTTTCACTGTTTACTTGTATTTTACTTATCTAAATATCTGTGTCAGTAGATGGTAGACATTTCAAGTTGGTATCGTGGTAGGGATCAAAGTGGACGGCCTGTCACTGTAGCTGTAATACTAAAAATTTGTTCCGTTTAGTACGTGTGTTACCATTTCAAGAACTGTCTTATTCTATCTACAAAACATGCTCAGGACCGCTAATACTTCACTCATCTTCATCTAAATTGGTTTCAGAAATCTCGTGTTGGACATCTGAAAATTAGTCAAGAATTCGAATGGTTGTAGTTGCTCAATCCAGCATTTAACCATGCTAGATTAAAAAAGGATTAAGCATTTGCTTTTACTTTGCCTTCATTATGTGTGAAGGACAATTGTAAGTGCCACACAACAGATGAACTAACTTTGACATGGTTTAATGTTTCATCCAAAAAGAAAACTTCTCTGACAATTTGGTACTGATTATTATGTGCCAGATTGTGCGCTGAACTCTTGAAGTGGCAGTTGAGTCCATACACTTGGGAATGCTTCTATTGAATGTTACTAACATTTAATGTACTGCTGTGCTTAAAAATTAATGTCGTTTAACAAAATTTATTTCAAGGGAATTTAACTGGCTTGTAGACAGAGGAGGGTTCACTTAATTCACTCAGTCAACAAGTGTTCAAGTGCAAATTATGATCTAGGCAAACGTCGTTGAATATATGTGTAACGTAGGCGAAAACTCAATCTGGCCATTGTTCACGAGTGCAAACAACCTCATTTGCCTCTACAGTTCCTCACCTATATGCGTGGATAGATATGTTTTGATTGTTTAGTTCTTTACATCTGACTCCAATCCTGGCCTATTTAGATGAATTTAAGTCGATACTTGTTTTTTATGAAGTTAATAATCAACTGCCAAATTGTGTCCTCAGTCAGTGAATTTAAAAAAAAATCCATAATTTCCATAATTCGTTTTGCAGGCGTATTATGGCTAAATAACAGTATTCTCCTGAAGTCTGCACTGTTTCAGATTGCTGAATCTTGGGTGAATTAGAAATCCCATCCTTTGAGGGTGGTGTAAGGGGAAATGACAAATCATTTCTGAGGGAAATTGAATCAAGAAATCAGGCTTGCAGGATGATGGGGATGGAGGGTCAAGACAAAGGGACTGATGAATTGCTCCACAGAGATCAGGCTTGGGCTCAATTGACCAATGGTCTTCCCTCTGTGCCATAACGACTCCAGCACTCTTCACCTTTTTCCAGATGAGGTGAACTGAGGCCAGCAGCTTACCGTCACACTGAGGCAGACTACACAACTCTACATATCCATTTGAACTTGGGAGTTAATTTAGTCATGTTTTGAGTGGTGCTGTTGGTGGTGGTAGTTGGAGGGGATTTGGGGTGAGGGGATGGGAATGCTATGAGAATATTGGAGGAGAGTGAAGCCAAGCACTGTCCTGTACTGACATCAAATTTTGCCATTGTGTTACATATTGTATAGAGTTCTTGTAAAGTGATTGTGGAATTATATTTAATATGAAGTTCTGTGGTACAATAACAAGTTTTTTTTTTCCTAATAGCATTACAGTTCCAAATATTTCATTGCTACTTAGGTGGGAGATTTTTAGGAATTGGATGTTTTTCCTCACAATGTACAATGCATCTTGACTGTTGTACTAGGGTTTATTGTAGATAATTGAAGATTGATTTGAAATAACTATTGCTAACTTTCCCACCTTGCTATGAAACCCCAGTTGATGACTTAGTGCACAGCTGATGAAACTCCTCTCTGTCAATGCAGCCAGCTGCAGATATCTAAACCATTGTATTGTTGTGTTTTAGGTAAGTGTTACATGTCTCGAGTACCATCACTCAAAGACAAACAGACCACAAATTCATGTTTTATGAATTAAGTTGGATATTACTTTGTTGATAGACAAATGTATTTATCATTTCAGTCATTTCAGTGACATTCTATCACAGGGGTATTAATCAGACTGTGTATGACGTGGAATTTTAAATACCAGAATTATTCTTGCACCAAGATTGAGGATGCAGAAAATACTTTTATGTAGAAAGCAAACTTAGACCTCACCTTGCTAAAACTGTAGCATAGTTCTTTCTCACAATTGTTTAGTTAGCAACTAGCTTTCAAGATTATAGTGGTTGAGTAGACTGCCACAAGAACATAGGAGCAGAAGCACGCAATTCAGCCCTTTTGAGTCTGCTCTGCCATTTAATACTTAATGTTGATTTTCTCCCTCAATTCTACCCTCCCTTATCAGGAAGAAATTTCTCTGTATCTTAGTCCTAAAATGACTGACTGCTTATTTTGAGACTGGCCTCTGGTTTTAGAGCCCCCATTTGTAGTGCGTTGCAAAATTAATGAAATATAGATTTCTGTTCCCACTTCAAATTAAGGCAGAATATCAGTGAAATATTTTTTCGTACATATTGAAGGTAAAAGAGTTATTCTTGCTCATTCTGCAGGTCATTTACATTCTGAGAATGCCCAGCCTCCTGGTCTTAATCAGTTGTTCACAGAGACACCAAATGGAAGCATCAAAAAAATTAAGAACCTCCCAGATAATGGTCGCACTCTTCTTTTAACTAACCATGAATTTATGTTTGACAGATTGATTTAACACTGATGTGATCAGCAGAAAATAGACTTTAGCAAAGTCCTATCATAACCAGAAAGAATCAGCACTGGAAAAATCAGAAATTGCCCAGATGTTCCAACCTTGAGAAATAATGTTGATGTATCGCATCTCATTTCTTTGCATCATTTCCGGCTTCTAGAGTGTCCTTGATTTTGATCGTGCCACTATTCGCAGCTGTGCCTTCATCCTGCAAACTCCCAGACTCTGGAATTCTGTTCCTAAACCTCACTACGTCTCCTTTTCTGCCTTACAGTGCCAGGGACCTGGGTTCAATTCCACCCTCAGGCGACTGCCTGTGTGGAGTTTGTGCAAACTCCCCGTGTCTGCGTGGGTTTCCTCTGGGTACTCCGGTTTCCTCCCACAGTCCAAAGATGTGCAGGTTAAGTGGATTGGCTAAGCTAAATTGTCTGTAGTGTTCAGGGGTCTGTAGATTAGGTGGGTTACAGAGGGATGGATCTGGGTGGGCTGCTCCAAGGGTTGGTGTGGACTTGTTGGGCCGAAGGGCCTGTTTCCACACTGTAGGGATTCTATGATTCTATGAAACTGATCTCTAATGAAGGTTTTGTCATCAGCGTAATATTTCTTTTGAGGTTCATTGTAAAATTTTGTATTTTTAATGCATCTTGGTGCTCTTTATTATGTTAAAGTCTTGATATAAATGAATATTGTTTGAGGTTCCTGTTTAAAGTGGGTAATCGGTAATACTGAACTAAATGTTGTGACTTTCGGATTACTTTATTCATTTTCTGTCATTAGCTTCTTAGTATATACTTTTGAAAACATCCTAATAAGAATGTGGTTTAGTTAAAACATTTTGTAAAATGGGAGATGAGAAATTATTTTACACAATGAGTTGTTGTGACCTGAAATGCATTGTTTGAAAAGGAGATGGGAACAGATTTAAAGGTAACTTGAAAGGGAATTAGATGTGTACTTGAAAAGGACTGATGGGAAAGAGGAGTGGGATCAGTTGAATAGTTCTTTCAAAGAGCCAGCACGAATACAATGGGCTGAAGGTGGTAGCATTCTTTCCTTGAATCAGAAGGATGAAGGTTCAAGTCAAGTGCAGGATTTGAGCACAAACATCTGGGCCGACAATGCAGTACTGATGGAGTGCAGCGGTCCACCAGAGATGCTGTTTTTTGAATGAGGTACTGAATTTGGGCCTTGTTTGCTGTCTCTAAGGGGACGTGAAAAGAACTAATGATGCTATTTTGAAGCATTGCAGGGGAGGTATCCCTGCCAATGTCTGGCTTTTTTATATGAAAGATTTTATTATTATCATTGTGATGTTAGTGAGAGTTTGCTGTGAGAAAATTGGCTGCCTTATTTTCTATTTTGTCACATGGAGCACACTTTGTTGTAAAGTACCTGTGAGGTATTTGATACTGTGGTTGGTTCTCTCGCCAAACAAACCAACCACAGCATCCACAACCCAAGCTACAAATCTACTCAAGAACCTTAGAGGTATCTGATAGCTATATAATTGTAAGTCATTGCCATTGCAGTACTGGGAAATAAGAATGCTCTTCGTTTTTAAGCTCCCAAGTTTTTAAAAGGTTGTCCCTGCAGTATGAGTGTTCTTTGGCCGGGTGGCGCTAGAATGCTTTGTGTTGCATTTCAGTCGTGTTATCACTTTTTACTGGTGTCACAACTGCCCATGTTCCAATAACGATATCACCATGAGTGAGTGTTTTTATCTACAATAGAAGATGAATTAACCCTCTGTAGTTTTAATCCAACAAATCTCTGGTTTGGTTTGCATTGTTTTGTGTAAAATTAGTAAACCTTCACTCTTAACAAAATGCATTTGGATATTTACATAAAACTGTTTATGCTAAGAGTGGGAGCTGTCGTGCATCAAGATTTATTGCTTGTCCAAATAAAATTAATAGAAGTTCTTATTTAATGGAGCCCATCTGGGAGTCTTTTATTCGTCCATTTATGTAGCTTCAGTAACTGAATGCAATAAATGATGCTGGACAAGAGGAGCCTAGAATTATTTACAGCAGTATTTTTGGGAAACAGAAACAGGAAATTCTGTATTTGTTTCTGTCCAGGGCTGCACACAAGCAAACATACCGTCAGTTCTTTTTTTCTCTATATATGCTGCATGACCTGCAGAGTATTCCCAGTATTTACTATTTTTAGTTCCGATTTCCAGCATTTATAAATGCATTGTGCCACAGTTATTCAGTGTAGTGTCCAATTAAGTGCATTTTTTTAAGAAAAGGATCACAGATATGGATTTTTTATTTGAATGCCTTTTTTATTCATGGGATGTGGTCATCGCCTGGCAAGACCAGCATTTATTCATTGTGCTGAGCTAGCTTCTTGAAACTCGCAGTCCATGGTACTGTATAGGTACATCAACTACTGTCAGAGAGGGGTTCTAGGAGTTTTAACTCAATAACAACGGAGGAGTTGCAATATAAGTTTCAAGTTAGGGTGGCAAGTGACTTGGAGTGAAGCTAGCGGGTATTGATATTATTGTGTGTCTGCTCCCCTTGTTGTTGTGGATGATAATGATTGAAAGTTTTAAAGTGCTATTGAAGGATCCTTGGCAAATTACTGCAGTGCATACTGTAGGTGATGCACACTACTGTGTGGTGAGAATGTGAGGAGTGGAAGTTTAAGGTGATCAAGAGGTCTGCTTTGTCCCAAATTGTGTTAAGATGGCAGAATTGGAGTTCCAGTCATCCAGGCAAATGGACGATATTCCCTCATGCTCCTAGATGCTGGCCAGGCTTTGAGAAGCCTGGAGTTGAGTTGTTGGTGCAAAATTTCTAGTTTCTGACCTCTATTTGCATCTATAATATTGATAAAGATGGTTCAGTTAAGTTTCTGGTCATTCCATGATGTGGATGGTGTGGAATTCAGTGATGTCAACAGCATTGAATACCTAGGGCATATGTTTAAATTCTCTTGTTGGAAATGGTCATTGCCTAATGCTTAATGTGACATATTTGAGTGGCATTCAGTATATGAATGCAGTAAATGATCGTGAACAAGAGGATTCAAGAATTATGAGCAGTGGTAATATAGTTCCATAGAGAAATTTATTTCGAGTGTTCAACATCAGTGACTAAATTTCAACAGTACGGCAGTGGTGGTGAGGCACTGTACAGTATTTTGAGATCATGAGAATGCTATATGTAGGTTTGTTCTTCTGGAATTGAATCTCAATTGTTTGCATAATATTCTGCTGTTGGATCCCCAAATTTACATTTAATTAGCTAGTTTCTGTTTTCAAGATAATGTATTGAGTGTGCATCATTTAGTCCTGTATTTATTATAGGGACAAATAGTTGCCTACAGTCACAGCCTTAAGATGCAAATACACAGTAGTACTGTAATTCTTGTGAGTGCGAGAGAATAAGATTTAAAAAGCAATGAATGAAAATTTTATTCTTTTCTTAATCATTTACCCTAAATGTTTTATCAGCAGTGAACAGACAGTTATACTTGATGTGTAACATTTTGCAGAAAATGTAGGAATGGTTCAACAGTTTTCTGTTTAGAAGTTATGCAGGTTGGGATGCCAAACTATTAGAGTTCAAAAGTTTAATAACTTCGTAGAGAACATTTTAAATCATGTTACCTTATTTTTGATGTGTTTACAACAAACCAAGGCTTTCATTTTTATCGAAACATAAGCTAGTCTACAGGTGACCGTGAAATGATCATCAATTGCTGTAAAAACCCATCAGGTTCATGAATGTCCTTTAAGGATGGAAATCTGCCAACCTTACCTGGTCTGGCCTACATGTGATTCCAGACCCACATCAATGTGGCTGATTCTTAACTGCCCACTAAAATGGCCTTGCAGGCTGTTCAGTTGAAGGATAAGTAGAGATGTTCAATAAATCCTGGCCTTGCCAGTGACACCCACAGCCCATTAAAGAATAAAGAAAATAGATAAATAACCAGGAGCTTAGAACCACTGAACACAGGAAAAAAGAGAAAGCCATTTAGAGTAGGAAGTCCTTGATTCTTCATTCGGAGGTTAATTAATCTTTGGAAGTCTCCACCCCAAAGGCTGTGGAAGGTTATTAAATATATTGGTGGTAGAGATCAATGGATTTCTGAGTAGTAATGACATCAAGGAATGTGTAAACTGTGCATGAAAGTGGCACCAAGCCAGATGGTCAGCAACAATCTAGATTGCGGATCACGCTCAAGGTGCTGATTGGCCTACTTTGTTTCCGTCTGTTGCTGTTGTACAGTGGTTTAAACCTTGGCAATGGTTTGTGAGTACAGCATAGAATGCAACAAAACCAAGGCTGAGACATAGGAATGCTAGAAGTTTGACACTGAAGTAAGCCATGTAGTCAGTTGTAGTTGTGCTAGTTAGTTGTTAGATCAAAGGCTGTAAGTGAAGATTCACCTTGTCTTAACTACTCATTAACTTCACTTCATGGCAGTAACAGCATGTGTTTGATTTGATGGTCTGCTCAGTGTGGTTACTATTTAAGGAAGAAGGAGTAAGTACGTTGTGGCACACATTACTTTGGTTTCTAAGAAAACTCTAACTTCCTGTAAGAAATTGCTTATTAATCAGACTTTAACTAATTTGGGAAAATCTGGTGGTAAACAAAATTGTGACTTTCAGACAAGTGCAGCTTCTGGAAATACAAGGGAAATCACAGAAAGGAGCCTATTAACCATGAGCTGACTGGTCGTATGCACTCGAGGCAGAATGGTCTTCTGTTATTCAAACTTGTACACAAGACTGACTCCTCTGCAATTCCGCATCTCTTCCCCCCCCACCCCCACGCCCCCAAAAAGATTCAACGTGCGTACCTTCTGGCTTCAGTGAGCGTGGATTTAAAAGGGAGCTGGAAAGGCTGCTGTGAAAAGAATCTGAAAGATTGTAATATTTTTCAGCCTTTGCAGGAGTGGGTCTGATTTGTCTTGTGATACTTATATTACATATCATTCATTGCAGTGATTCTGTTCCGTTCATGGCTAATGTGTCCTTCCAACTCTGATCATTATCTCAATTATAGCTCATTATTCATGACATTTTAGTATGTTAAAGACTATGTCAAGCCAAGTTGTTCTATATTGCAATTTCAGCAACTCAGGTACTGCTGCTGTGTTTGCATGTTTTGATAGTTTGTCCCTGGAGAGAGCTGGAGATTGGCAGCGTAACACAGTTCAGTTCTATTCCCTAATCTCACTTGCCCTAATTTTGACAGTTTGAGGAGGGAATGGGGATTGGGAAGTCTCCCACTATACATTTATCAGAAAATAACATTTTTGGAAGAGAAATGAATTGTACTTTTAGGAGTAGTTAGTTATTGGCTTTAAAGCTCAACATCTTTGCTACAGTATTGAGAGTTATTGCTGAGATTTATGAATCAGATGCGAATGCCCTCCAATTGACAATAGTGGCCAATGTAACGCAAAGTAATGTGCTGGATAACAGAGTCACAAAAATCCTTTGACTTGACCATTTCGCAGTGTAAAATGCTACTGGCAATCTGTAGAGTTGTGCATTAAGTTTTATTATGGTTTCAGGACTGTAATTTTAGATTTATATTACATTTCTAAACATGCAAAGCAGATGGAAAACATTACGAGTTAAAGTAGTAACCAGTTTTGCATGTGAAGTAGAGAACCCCTGCGGTTTGGTTTGCTGTTGAAGTTGTTGGGATTCAGTACAAGGTGTAAATCAGTTCTCCAGGCTGCATTTGCACCCAGTCCATCCAAAACACACAATCTTACAATAAAAATGTCTATCTCAGCAAACCATTCAAATTATCTCTGCTAATAAAAACTCCATGAAATCAGCCATTTGTTAGGCATGGGCTGTCTAGGAAGGTAAATGATTTATTCTGGTACAAAACAAGTTTGTTTTAGCTGTGGGGAAAATTCAAAGCATCTTGCCTGTTGGTATTTCTGTTTAGCCCAGTTGACACATTACTTGAAAGTGGCGGGCTATCTTCTGTTTGTATTGGAGCGTCTTGGCTTTGACTCTGTGATGGCAGTCTGTCTTCTGAGCCAGAAGATCTTGGATTCAAATCCCAGTCTACAGAAATACAATCTAGGTTAATAATTCATAATACTGAGAGAGCACTGCATTGTCTAAGATGATGTCTTTTTGGATGATACCTACTGATTGGCTCATTCACTACATTTCTCGAAGGTAGTGTTATAGAATGGTTCTCCTCAGTAGTAAGCCATTCAGCCTTTCATGTCAGTGCCAGCTTTCTGCAGAGGAGCTCATCACCTCTGGCTCTGGTAGCCTGCAATTTTTCTTTCCATTTTGAAAGCTAGCTGATCATTTTCTCTCTGATATTTTTTCCCTTCCAGGTTTAGCCATTGTCACAATATTATTAATTCTCTATTGTCACTTTCTATAGGGATAACACTCCCTTTGTTAACTCTGTTCTTCTTTAAATATTTATAGAAACTCTTACTTTTATATTTCTGGCTATCTTTCTCTCTTTATTTTCACTTGTTTTGGTCATTCTTTGCTGTTTCTTATTTTATGTCTGATTTACTGACCGTGACCTGTCTTCGCATGACAATATGCTTTTTCTTTTAGTTTGACAATATCTTTAGCATTTTTAGTTAACTAAGAACGGTAGGTCTGTCCCTTGGAATGTATCTGTTCTAAAATATCATCTTAAATATCTGCCACTACACCTCTATTGACATATCTTTTAATCCAAGTTACTAATTCATTTTAGCCGCTCCGCTTTCTTTGCTTTATAATTGCCTTTATTTAATTTTGAAAAAAAGTAAACTTGGACCCAACTCCTCTCTCTCTCCGAGATAGTAGGAACTGCAGATGCTGGAGATTCTGAGATAACCAGGTGTAGAGCTGGATGAACACAGCAGGCCAAGCAGCATCAGAGGAGCGGGAAAGCTGACGTTTCGGGCCTAGACCCTTCTTCAGAAAGGGTCTAGGCCCG
>JAHRHZ010000056.1:1824121-1836666 GCA_024137785.1 Ginglymostoma cirratum | reverse complement strand
GCCTAGACCCTTCTTCAGAAAGGGTCTAGGCCCGAAACGTCAGCTTTCCCGCTCCTCTGATGCTGCTTGGCCTGCTGTGTTCATCCAGCTCTACACCTTATCCTCTTTCTCAAACTGAATGTAAAATTTGAATCACTATTATTATAACTTGAGAAGCCTTCACTGTGAGATCATCAATTAATCCTATCTCATTGCACAATACCACGTATAGTACAGCCTACTCTCTGGCTCTAGAACACACTGTTCCATGAAACTATCCTGAAAACATTCTATGAATTCCTCATCTAGGCTAGCCATGCTGATCTGACATCTCCGGTTGATATGTAGTTTAAAATTTTCCGTAATTATTGCTGTGCCTTACTGACAAGTCCTCATTAATTTTTCCTTTGTACCCCACTCTACTGTATGAACACTATTCCCACAACTGACTTCTTGCCTTTACTATCTCTCATTTGTGCCCAAACTGTTTCTGCATCTTGGTTTCCTAATTTTTAAAAATATTTTCTGATCACCCTCTTCAGAGATATTATTATCCCCTGAATCGGGTGGGATTTGAACGCAGAATTCCTGGCTGAGGTCACTATTGGTTTCCTAATTTGGACTGGCTGTAAAATTGAGGACTGCCACAGTCGAAACCAATGTGATATTATCAACAAAAATCAAAAAACTACTGAGAGAGCCACTCCATTACTCCCTCTGGTTTTAACTCTCATCCACAGACTTTATGCATTTTTGCCTGTGTTTTCTATCTGTGATATTCCCTCAAAACCTGTTCATCTCATCTGCCCATTCTATGTGTGAATGTGTGTTTGGATTTTAGGGAAGTATAGTTTAAGTTGACATATTCATTAATTATTGATCTATTTCGATGTATGTTAGAGGATAAGATGACCATAATTTTTGTTTTGATTTCTTGGTAACTGATGAAACTTGGTGAGTTTCCTTTCATCATAGATATTGGTCACAGCCATGCACTAACTATCCTAGAGACTAACTTGGTAATATTGCATTTTGTGCTGATTTGTGGAATAATGGGGTTAGATTTCCAATGCACTATTCCCACCAAGGTTGTGACAAAAGGAGTTCAGCATAAAAATAAGAATGTTTTGCAGTGCATTGATCAGTGCATCTCAAATAGTCAGTGCAGTTTTGGTCTTATTATGTAAGTAAGGAAGTGAATGAGCTGGACACAATTTAGACAAGGTTTATTAGATTGATACCTGAAATGTGTGGGCTATATTGTAAGGAAAGTTTGGTTTGGTAGGCTAAGCTAGCTTTCACTAGAGTTCAGAAAAGACATGGGTGTCTTGACTGAAGTACATAAAAGAAATGTTGTTTCCTCTTGTGGTTAAGTCCAGAACCTCAGGGCCTCCTTTTAAAAATGAAGGGTCTCCCTTTTAGCACTGGTGTGGCGGTGCCAGTGTTGGACTCGAGTGGACAAGGTCAGAAATCACACAACACTAGGTTATAGTCCAACAGGTTTATTTGAAAATACAAGCTTTTGGAGCCTTACTCCGCCTTCAGGTGGAAGTGAGTGAGGTAGTATCAGACACAGAATTTATAAGTATCTTACGTTTGTTTAGTATATCCTCATCAATGGTATGACCCTTTGATCTTTTACTTATAAGAAGGAGTAAGGCTCAAAAAGCTAGTGTTTTCAAATAAACCTGTTGGACTACAATCCGGTGTTGTGTGATTTCTGACCCCTTTAGCACAGGAATGAGAGTTGTTTTTCTGAGGTTTGAGAGACACCTGAAGTGAATGTGATGTCATTGAATATTTTTAAGGCAGAGGTGGCAGTTCTTGGGAATGTGGAATTCCAAACACAAGCTGATCAACTTCAATTTTATTGAATGGATGAGCAGGCTCATGGGGGCAAATAGCCTACTTCTCCTCATTTTTATGCATTTTGTAGCTGGTATACACTATAGCCACTGTGTACTGTTGTTGGAGAGACTGCATGGTTCAGCTGGTAGCTGCATGTGAATTCAAAGAGCTGCTTTGTCCAGGATGATGTTCAGCTTCATTATGATTATTAATTCAGTCAAGTAGAGAATATTCCTTCACAGTCATGACATTTGTCTTGTAGTTAGTTTAATATGTGTTCTGGCAGTTTTGGGGAGTCAGAAAATGAATTACTTGCCACAGAATTCCCAGCCTCCGACCTGCTTTTGAAACCATGGTGTTTACATGATTGTTTTTGTTAAGGTTCAGGTTGTTGATGACCCACAGAGTGTTGATGGTAATTTGTGTATGTGTATTGATGGTGCTGTTGATGCAAGTGGAATTATCATAATGAAGGCAAGAACTGCTAATACTATTTAAACATTGCTAAGAAGAAACAAGAAAGAAGAAAATCTGAAGAAGAGTCCAGACCTGAAACTTCAGCTTTCCTGCCCCTCTGATGCTGCTTGGCCTGCTGTGTTCATGCAGCTCTACACCTTGTTATCTTAGAAAAAGGACTTTGTTTTAATATAGCCTGAAAAGAAGTTGCTGATTGGTTGGGCCATCATTGGCTTGGAGTTGCAGCAAGAGCAGTTAACAATCAATCTTGATTTTCAGAGCAAGTGGGTAGACTGATTGCGTGAATTCCTGATTTCTCAGTCTTACCTTGTGGATTATGCTGTTGCAAAGTCTTAGTGACCTCCTTGTTTGAGGAGATTACTTTGACCTCATGCAGAATCATAACCTATAATGATTGTGTGGGTTGAATTGAGGATGTCACAATTCAAAAAGAAATGGGGTTAGCTGAGGATGATGATGTGAAAGACATAGGAGACAGGAAGGACTGCAGATGCTGGAAGCCAGAGGCAATAGATGTGAAGTGGAAAAGCACAGCAGTTCAGACAACATTTGAGGAGCGGGAAAGTCAAAGTTTCAGGCTGAAACCCTTCCTCAGGACTCTGGAGAGGAGCCCAGATGTAAACAAAGAGCGGCAGTGGAGGTGGGATAAAGGTAGGTGGGATGGTGAGAGGTGGAAGCAGGTAAGGGTTGCCCTGAGTGGGAAGGGTGGAGTGGATAGATGAGTAGGAAGATGGACAGGTTCGGTCAGGTTAGGGAGGTGAGGAGGATGGGTAAGGCTGGACATGGGATAAGGCTGGGGGTGGAGGGATTTTGAAGCTGGTAAAGTCAGTATTGTAGCCACTGGAGTGTAAGCTCCCAAGGTGAAATATCAGGTGTTGTTGCTCTAGCTTATGTTTGGCCTCACTCTGACAATGCAGGAGGCCAAGGATGGACATGTCGTCAGGGAAGTGGGAGGGGAATTGAAATGGATGGCAACCAGAAGGTTGGGTAAGTTGATGTGTGCAGAGTTCAGATGCTCCATGAACCAGTCCCCGAGTCTATATTTGGTCTTCCTGATATAGAGGAGACCCCATCAGGAGCAACGGAAACAATAGACCTGGTTGGATGAAGTGCGGGAGAATCTCTGCCGGATCTGGAAGGATTGTTTGGATTTGGAGGTTGGTGGCGTGGTACGTGAGGACTAAGGGGCCTCAAGCGGAGGAATTCAGTGAATGGGATAGCATTTTTGCAGGAGGGTGGATGAGAGGAGGTGTGGCCGAGGTGGCTGTGGGAGTCAGTGGGTGTGAAACAGATGTCAGTGGTGAGTCAGTTTCCAGAGGTGGAGACAGAGAGGTCCAGGAAGGGGAGGAAGGTGTCAGAAATGGTTCAAATGAATTTGAAGGCTGGGTGGAAGGTGTTTGCGAAGTTGATGAACTGCTCAAGTTCACTGTGGGAGCACTAGACAGCACCGATGCAGTCATCAGTATAATGGAGAAAGAGGTAACAAATGGTGCCGATGGTTGTGGAAGAGGGACTGTTCCACAAATCCTACAAATAAGCAAGCATAGCTCAGGGCCATACAGGTACCCATGGCCACCCCTTTGATTTGTAGGAAGTGGGAGGAATGAAAGGAAAAATTGTTGGAGGTTGAGGACTAGTTCTGCCAAGCGAAAGAGAGTATCAGTGAAAGGAGACTGGTTGGGCCTACGGGAGAGGAAGAAGTTGAGGGATTTTAGGCCCTTTGTGTTGGGGGATACAGGTGTAAAGGGACTGTACATCCGTGGTGAAGATGAGGTGTTGAGGGCAGGGGAATTGAAAGTTTTGGTAAAGGTGGAGGATGTGGGTTGTGTCATGACTGTCGGTAGGGAGACCAAATGCAGACTCTGGGAGCAGTCCGCAGAGCATCTGCACTGTGCACACGTCATCCGACCCAACTTTCCAGTTGCCATCCATTTCAATTCCCCTCCCCTGGAGACATGTCCATCCTTGGCCGCCTCCATTGTCAGAGTGAGGCCAAACATAAACTGGAGGAACAGCACCTGATATTTCACCTTGGGAGCTTCCAGCCCAATGGCCTCAATATTGACTTCATCAACTTCAAAATCCCTCCATGTCCAGCCTTCCCCCTCCAACTGGCCTCCATAAACTGACCCAACCTGTCCATCTTCCTACTCACCTATCCACTCGACCCTTCCCACTGACCAATCAGAATCACCCCTGACCTGCATCCACCTTCAGCATCCCACCTACCCTTCTCCCAGTCTCAACCCCTCCCTCTATTTACTTCTGAAGTCCCCTCCCTTTCCTGACAAAGGGTTTCAGCCCAAAACTTTGACTTTCCTGCTCCTTGGATGCTGTCTGACCTGCTTTGCTTTTGCATCTTCACATCTGTTGGCCTGAAAGACTTATTTTTAAATCCCATAAATTAACTTTCCATTGAATCAGGGTTTACAAAACCTGCAGATCAAAAATCCATGCTGCTGATACAGCGCTCCATTGACTGCAAGAATACGCCACTCTAGTGAACGTGGATCAATTTGAAAAAAGCTCTTCCATAGCACTCTATGTTGTAAGTACTGGTGCAGAGCTGTTTTTGTTCTTTAGTGCATCAGCGCTTTAATGTGTTTAAGTGAATAGTGAGAACCTTTGTGGGAGACTGCATTTACTTAGAAGTTGCTCTCTGTGGATTTGGTTTACTTTTTATATTTGTGGGGGAATTAAGTGATTGACGTCAAATCAATATCCATCACATTCACTTCGTCATAGTCTCAATTCAAGTAGTGGTTTGTGTTTTCACTCTGCTAGCCTTAACCTGATGTCTGGTCCTCCACTTTGTAAAGGTAATATGAGAGAAAAAAAGAAATAGAATAGGAGTTCAATCTACCTTAAATTTAAAGGTTTCACAAGTGTCTGTTAACTCTCAGAAGCAATAAACTGTGAACTGTGCAATGGAACTCACAATAAAAATGAATTAATCAGGAATCAAACCTGACATTTCTAAACTACTCATTTGCATTGTGAATGTTGTGAAAGGAGTACCTTTTATACTGGGGAGAAAAAAGCTCCTTTATTTTCAATTTTTTTTCCTCTCGGTTCTAAATTTTTTTTTTGTTTATTTGTGGAATGTGGTAAGAGTTGCCCATTTGAAGTGCTCTTGAGTCTCTAAGTCGAATACAGTTAGCAGGATTGCTCATCCACTTTGGAGAGTAGTTAACCCCTCATCAACCATAATGTTTTGTATCTCAAGTTGTATATAGGCCAGACCCAATAATGATGCAGATTGCCTGCCCCCAAGGATATTAGTGAACCTAATGGGTTTTATGGTAATCAGGTGGTTTCCTAGTTATCATTATTGATACAAGCTGCTTCTTTCAGATTTTATTCAATTGTGTTTGATTTCTCCAGCTGTCAGTACTTTGATTTGAACTTGCTCTGGATCATCCATTCAAACCTTTGGAATGTTAGTCCAGCAGTACAACCACCAGGCAGCAACACACCTAAACTGATGGCTAGATCATAGCTAGTGATTGCCTCATTAATAAGTGACTTCGTTCATATTTTGACTTAGTGTTCTTCTAAAACATTTTAGGTTGTTGTATTACCTCAAATAAACTATCTCAATATAACCTTGAGGATAAAGGAAGTGAACTAAATGAATATCAGGCAGACCTACGTGTATGAGAGGATCTGTGCGCGTGTCCAGCCACTCGTACGGGTACATCTGCAAACTGAGTAGTAAATACTTTGTTTTGGCAAATGATTGATATATTCAGATTCTCTTGAACATAAAGGAAAAGTTTTGATAAGCAGACCAGGTGCCACCACGAATTATGTGAATGCTGATTTAACCATAATTATGTTATGTTTTTCACAATATTATTTGTGTCAAAGCATGCCAATAAGATCAATTAACTAAAAGCCAACCATTTCTGTACATTGTAGCCCTTAACTGTGCATGAGATTTGCTTTAAATTTAACAAGGATACAGAATGGAAGAGTGGCATCTTTAGGGCAGTTATTCCTACATGTCTGATTTCACCCCAATATCTTTTGCCTAACTGGGATTAATGACAGAAGTTCACAGTTGAATTTTCTCTTTTTCTTGCCAGGCATAAAATGGGAAATAGTGGATCATGTGTTCCATTTGCAGACTGGCCACTTCCTGTCTCCTTGATATCAGATGGAGTGTAATATAAGTGGCTCATGTGGAAATCACATGCATCTCTAAAATAGGCTATCTAGTTGTTATTGTATTATTACTTGTAGTAATTTAGGGGAGGCAATGGCCTAGTGGTATTGTTGCTGGACTGTTAATCCATAGACCCAGGTAATACCTTGGGGACCCGGTTCGAATTCCGCCATAGCAGATGGTGGAATTTGAATTCAATAGACATCTAATGATGAACATGAATCCATCGTCAATTGTCGGAAAAAACCCATCTCGTTCAACAGTGTCCTTTAGGGAAGAAAACTGCCATCTTTACCTGGTTTGGCCTACATGTGACTCCAGACCCACAGCGATGTGGTTGATTCTTAACTGCCTCTAGGCAATTAGGGATGGGCAATAAATGTTGGCCTACAAGTGATACAATCATCCCCTGTATGAAGAAAAAAACAGTTTGCTATCTGCAAGTTAACTGTTGTGTTTTCTTTAATACAGCTGTGACTGCAATTCACAAAGGGTTTGCATTGATTATAAAGTGCCCAGGGCTGCCTCATGACGCGGAGGGCAATCTAGAAATGCATGTCCTTCTGTCCTGTCTTTTTCAGCTAACAGTAAAAATGAGTTATTGCCCCCAAAATGAGGTTGCTTTCATGCCCCTGTAGAAAAGAAACAAAACCAGAAATCGCTGGAGGAACTCGGAAGTTTTGATAGCATCTGAGGAGACTAAGTGGAGTTAACATGTTGCGTCCAGTGATCCTTCTAGCAATTGCTATTTTTTTTTTCAAATTTCGCAGTTATAGAACATAAAGCAGTCTGGGTTCTTTGTTTTATTTCCCTTTACATAAGGCTTAATGTGGGTTACTTGGAATGGATCTAATGCTGTATGGAAAATCACTCACTGTGCAGGAAGGTATCAAGTAATTTCTTTTTATATTCATTTTTGTGGGATGTGGGCGTCTCTGGCTAGGTGAGCATTTATTGCCTGTTGCTAGTTTCCCTTGAGAAGATGGTGATGAGGTGACTTCTCGAACCATTGCAGTCCACCTGCTGTGGGTTGACCCACAATGCCATTAGAGAGAATTCCAGGATTTTGACCCAGCGACATTGAAGGAATGATGATATATTTCCAAGTCAGGATGGTGAATAGCTTGGACTGGAACTTGAAGGTGGTGGTGTTCCCATGTATGTCCTGTCCTTCGAGATGGAAGTGGCCTTTGGTTTGAAAGGTGTTGTCTGAGGATCTTTGGTGAATTTCTGCACTGCATCTTGCAAATTGTTCACACTGCTGCTCTGGTGGAGGGAGTGAATGCTTGTGAATGTAGTGCCAATCAAGCAGGCTACTTTGCCCTGGATGATGTCAAGCTACTTGAGTGTTTGGAGCTGTATCCATCCGGGCAAGTGGGGAGTAATTGTTTATGTCCAAAATCCTTCAAAATTCCTCTTCCTTAGTACACAGCTGGTTTCTACTGTAAGATATCCTTTGAATGTTTTATGTTTTCTGTGTGTCTGTAACATTTTCTCTTCCTTAAGGGAATACTTATTTTAACATTTACACGGTATGAGTGGTACTTGAAGCCTTTGTTGGAATTCTGTCTATTTTAACCCACTTCTTCTCCTTTTCCTCCTCCCCTCTCTCAATATAGTTGATAAGTCTAGTGTGATGGTGTGTGAGTGAAGGTCAACCTGCTTGTTAGCTTGCTGTGTAAGATGTCAGCATTGCTGGCAAGGCTATGCATCATGTAGGGTGCACCCACAGTGGCTGTCAGGAAGGGAGTTCCAGGGTTTTTAACCCAGCCACAGTGAAGAAATGGCGATATATTTCCAAGTCAGGATGTTATATGCTTTGGCAGGGAACTTGAAGACTGTGTTGTCCCCATAACCTGATGTCCTGTCCATCTAGATGATGTCAGAGGAGGCTTGGCAAGTTGCTGTGGTAGCTTGTAGATGATACACACTGCTGCCAGTGTACACAGGTGTGGGGGTAATGAATGCTTAAGGTAATGGATGGGTTGCAAATCAAACTTCTTTGACCCGATGGTGCTGAGCTTCTTCAGCATTGTTGGAGCTGCGAATATCCAGGCAAGTGGAGAGTATTTCATCCCATGATTCATCACACTATTAACTTGTGTCTTGTTTCTTGTGGAAAGTGGTTGAAGGTAGTCAGCTTAGAGTGATTTGCCACGGAACTCTCAGCCTCTAGCCTGCTCATGTAGTCACATTATTTATATGGCTGAGTCATTTAAGTTTTTGGTCAGTGCTAACCTGTAGAATGTTGGTGGTTGGGAATTCATTGATAGTAATTTTGTTGAATGTCAAGGGCACAAGTTTATATTCTGTTTTGTTGGAACTGGTCATTGCTTGTCACTTGTGTAGCTGTAACATTGACATCACGTGTTGGTCCAAGTCTGAACGTTATCCAGATTTTGCTCTATTTGGACACGGCTTGCCTTTCTTACACAGTAGCGCCATTACATTCTTACTTTTATTGAACTGCTGTTGGAGTGTTCATATTTTTCGAAATGATTTGGCTGAGTTTGAAAGTGTAAAAATCATTGTTCTATCATGCCATAAGTGGATGGGAGGGTAAATCATACCTTAACCTCTGTCTCTGTAACAATAAGGATGAATACATGCTCTGAGGGGAGACACCACAAAAAGTTACATTATTAGCGATATACCTGCGTCAGTAACTTGTACATATTCGTTTGAGTAGCAGTGAGATCAGAAACTTGGGTGAGTGTTTGTGCAGTATGCTCTTGAGATGCTGTTAGCCAGAGGAAGATTAATCAGTAAGTGATTCGAGGACAAAGAGATATCCACTCCCTCTGATGGCATGTCTTGTTTCTAAATTACATTTTCAGTGAGAGGTAATTTTGGGGAGTGAAGTAAAGGGTGCAGGGAATAAAAAAAGAACATAAAATCAGTGAAGTGTACGTTTCTCAGTAGAGTTTGGGAGGTTATGGAAACTGTTGGTGAAGGAGTTTAAGTACGAAGTAGGCAATTTTAAGTTTGAGATTTGGTGAACCGAGACTTAGTGAAGGTCAGTGAGTACCAGGGTTGGGTGTGACCGGAGTGTGACTCGAGAAAGAATATGTACGATATTGATTTTGATGAATGGTACGTGGCCAAAGCTGCTTTAATGGCTACCAGTATGTTATTGTTTCTTCAAAATAAAATGTGTTTTTCCTTGTATTGAGATCATACTGTTAGAGTGGAATTAGAGAATATTTCTATTGAACTCTGCAAAGTCATATAGTACTTCAGCTTTGAGTTGCATCACTGTGCCATGTACAGTGGAATTTTAGAAAAGCAATGAAAGGAAATAAAGGATGCTAATTAAATATATATTAATTAATGTAGTAAGTATTAAATGCACTTTTCAAGTAAAATGTCAGGTTGCTGTAGTTACTAAAAAGCAAGCAACATCATTTGGTTGAAAGTAATCTGCTTAGTGATGCTTTCCCTTTCAAACAAATGTTATCAACTGTTTCATGCTAAACCTCTGCCTTTGCAAGCAGCACTAAACACAAAGGGTTTTAATTTCTCCATGTTACTGTTAAGCATTTGAACCCAGTACAGAAAGAGAATAATTTCACTTCCTGCAAAAAGGATCAGTTATACCTCACCATTTAATGGAAATAGTTTTTTTAAAAATGGTAACTAATCAGGGCATAGCATCTTTAGGGCTCATGTTGTACTGCTTTAAAAGAAACTACTGTACAAATCAACTGGAAATTTTTTCCCCCTCTTTTGAAGGGTACATTGATATATTTTTGTTGTTTTCCCCAGGAAAGATGTTGAATGTGAAGGATGTTTTTGGATCAGTGGGCTTTTACAGCAACATCCTGTATAACCTTTTTACTGCTTCTACCAGACTCTCCGTATGCATTAACAACACATGAATCATTTAGGTAGATGTTCCTACTGGACCCTGGCTCAGAATTTATCAGTGTTTCAGATTTGTCACTGGATTTTGACCAGCGTCTGTGCTCACACTAATTGAAAACACTTCTAACTATTATTCAAGGACATGCTTTTTAAAGACTTGCCAGAATTTCACAAGACTCAGTAAACTCTAGATAAAGAAACATTGTCATCCAAGGCCAAAATACCAGTGTCATAAATCATTGTTAATTTTGTTAAGAGACTTACATGCTTTTTTTTTGGTGGATTTGGCTTTTCTTTCGTAAATGTGAGAGACTTTGCAGTGACAGCCTTACATAAAAGAATGATATCCAAGGACTGATTGCAGATGAGATATTCTCGCTGTTTAATGCGCCAGTTCTCTTTGGGCAGAATCTGGAGTTTAACTTCAGTATGATTAAAGCTAAACTTTGCCTCACTCCACTTGTTCCCCATGTAATCAAAAATCATTCCATCCCAACCTTGAAGGAATTTAGTGAACTAACATGACAGTTCTATGGAACAGAGAATACCAAAGATTTGCAGATTTCTTTGTCAAGTAGTTTCGCTTCATCTCAGACCTAACTGGTTGACGACTTATACTGAAACTATGCCCCCGTATTCTAGATTCTCTAACCAGGGAAGCAACCGCTCGGGGACTATCTCCAATCCTTCAGAATCTTGTGTGGTTAAATTAGATTACCTCTTTTTTTTCTTCTAAACTCTGGAAAGTATACACCCAATTTACATAGCCTCACGTAGGGCAATCCTATCATAGAGTTCCTACAGCTTGGAAACAGGCCATTCAGCCCATCAAGTCTACACCGACCCTCCGAAGAGCATCCCACCCAGACCCACTACCTACCTTATCCCTGCATTTCCCACCCCAGATACTTGGGCAATTTAGCATGGCCAGTCGACTTAACCTGTGCATCTTTGGACTGTGGGCGGAAACTGGAGCATCTGGAGGAAACCCACGCAGACAGGGAGAATGTGCAAACTCCACACAGACAGGTGCCCTAGGCTGGAATCGAATCTGGGTCCCTGGCGCTGTGAGGCAGCAGTGCTTACCACTGAGCCACCGTGTTGGTTCCACCCCCCAACCCAACCATGCCACGGAACCAGTCTAGTGAATCTTCATTGTCTTCCTCCAAGGCAAATATAGCCTTTCTATGTAGTACTCCAGGTGGGGTCTCACTAAATTATAGAAGATTTCCTTTTTTTTTGTGCAGTATTCCAGTTCCCTTCTCCTTTATTGTAATGTGTTATTTTTCTTCCTAATTGCTTGCTGTAAATGCATTTATCTTCTTATTCTGAAGGATGATTATTACTGGTAAGGCCAGCATTTATTGCTCACCCTTAATTTCCCTTGAACAGGTGTTGGCAATCTGCTAGTTTGAATTGCTGCAGTCCATTCACAGTGCAGTTAGTAAACCAGTTTCAGAATGTTAAACACAGTCCAAAATCATATGTGAGTGCAATTGCCTATTTAAGCATAAACATGAAGATTGGCTGTTTGGACTTTTAGAATAGTGTCATAATGAGTGTCAATTTATTTATCGGAAATAGGGAAACACCTTACGACAGTGGTGGAAGTATGGAGGATTTTATATTCTTAAAATTGTTTACACGATTTCACTTTGTAGTAATATTGCAACGATATCCTGGATCATTGAAGTCTGAATGTCAATGAAAGGAGAATTTGCTTTTTTGATCATACTGTGTGTTTAAAACTTGGAATAAAATTAGTATTTTTATGTGGATGCTTGCACTTGTCAAATTTTAATGGTTTTGATAGTTCATTTGATAAGAATGCTTGATAATGCGCAATTGAGCCACATCGATCAGAAAGGTATGAAGTTTGATGGCTGCTTTGTTTGTGGTGAATTAGCTGACCTCATTCGTTGCCAAAATGGACATTGAAATTAGCCTTGATTAGGCGTATGGGGCAAGACTCAGCAAAACTGAGAAGTGCTGTCCAAGCCTGATCCAGTTACTCCTTTAGCTAATATGTGGGTATGGAGTTCAGGGAAGAACCAGATTAGGCTGTATTTACCAGAGATAAAAGGTACTGCAGATGCTGGAGAATCCGAGATAACAAGCATGGGGCTGGATGAACACAGCAGGTCAAGCAGCATCATAGGAGCAGGAAAACTTGACGTTTCGGGCCTAAACCCTTCATCAGAAATGGGGG
>JAHRHZ010000056.1:1783003-1823721 GCA_024137785.1 Ginglymostoma cirratum | reverse complement strand
TCTCCTCCCTACCCCCCTACCTACACTCACCTTTACTGGCTCCATCCTCGCCTCTTCGACTTGTCTGCCTCCTCTCCACCTATCCTCTCCTCTATCCATCCTCTATCCGCCTCCCCCTCTCTCCCTATTTATTTCAGAACCCTCTTCCCCTCCCCCATTTCTGATGAAGGGTTTAGGCCCGAAACGTCAAGTTTTCCTGCTCCTATGATGCTGCTTGACCTGCTGTGTTCATCCAGCCCCATGCTTGTTATCTAGGCTGTATTTACCCATGGGTTTTCCAAGACTCAAGTGCCATGACTTGCACTGATGTCAATTAGTGATCAGTTTACTGGGAGCAGCTAGTACTCATGGAAACATTGTCCAAAGTTGCTGGTAAAATTTAAAACAAAAGGTTTCCATACAGTTCAGAGATGGTGGTTTTGCTTTTTAACTAAGGAGTCTTGGGTTAGAGTAATGTTACTGTGATCATTGGTTTGGTGTTAAGAAGCTTGAATCAGATTTCTGTCACCGTGGTGCAGTGTTAACTTGAGAATAGCCTTCTGTTCTGCCACATTCATGGGATAACGTTACTTTATAATCCATGTACAGATGTATGAAGAATAACTCAAATTGTTTATTAGTGCAGTTATTCTTGGATGGCACTTTTCCACAGCTGCAGTTAGTTTGCCAAGGTGCTGATTGCATATTGATAGAGCAAGAACTATACTGTGTGACAAACACCTGTCATTAGACTGCTCCAACTGAAGGAATTGTTAATCTTGGATCACAGCTGTCCAGTGCATATGGGGAGAATTTGGATGTTTGGCACTTGCTTTGTCTGTTTTTTAATGTTGAAATGTCCAATTCAAAAATTGAAGTGATGCCTCTCTTAGTAACTTGAATAGTCAACCACGCTAAGAGCAAGTCCCTGTTCTTTTCATCCTACCTGGGAACCTAAAATGTAATACTACAAGATGTTACAATCTGTAGCTAATGACAGACATATGGTATTTATAACTGATATTTGTATTTTCACTTATTAACCTTAAATTTTAAAAGCAAATTCTTCTCGACTTCTTTAGGTCCTTCACACACACATGCAGACAATATTAGACAAGTCTGCTGGTGGCCCTCTGTTGCTATCTTCTAGAAGTGGGTGAAGTTTGGGGAACCTATTGCCTAATGTTGTTTTGCTTCTTTCAGGAAATAGCCTAGATCTCCATATGATACTTGACTCAAGACAAGCACAGAATGAGCATTTACCATAGTGGGGAATGGAGGTGTGAATCTTGTGTTTTAGAATTCTTATAGAAATGATAATCATGTGCAGGGGCAGCTGCTTCAGATGTGAACATTCTTTTGGGTGTTGGTTTAGCGTACTGTGCTTTTACCTCAGAAGCTCATGTCGTATGGGTCTTGTGTGTTTGTTAGTATCGATTCATCAACAGGCCTGAGAGTACTGCCTAAAATTGCATATTTCTGTGGAACTAGGCAGTGAATTGGCTTGCTCAGAGATAGGGCGATGATAATTTGTGTGGGGTAAGTCATCACGAATGTTGTACAGTATAATATTCTGAAGTTGGCTTAAAGGCATACTGTATTAACTAGGTAGAATGTTCTTTAGTTTACATCTCATCTGTGTCTTGAAATTGTATTTGCAGACACTGGGTCCCCAAGATGTATTCTAGCTTCTTGACAATGAATTTTCTTGCCACAGGAGAACAAAAGCAATGATGAGAGTAATTTTGGATAAACTCAATAGGGCCAGTTCTGTGTTAATTCTTTAAAATTTTACTGTTCTCATTAAAATTCTCATTAATTGTTTAGTTATGTACATGGTATAAGGTGTAACTAACTGTTGTTACTGGCTAACGTAACCATCTGTAAAACTGGCATTGCGCTGTATAAGAATAGAATATAATTATATAAAATCCTTTCCATTGCTATTTTAACAGAGTAGAATGTCATTATTTCAACCAAGCAAATGATTTTGTTAATATAGTGAAGAAGGAAATTTCAAACCAATGTGCTAACGTATGTTATAGTAGTAATGTCTCACATTTATATAGCCCCTTTGACATGGTAAAATGTTCCAAGCTATTTCACAGGGACAGTTGCAAACAGAATTTGACATAAGGCTCTACAGGATGTTGTTAGAACAGGTGATTTGATCAAAGAGTTGGTGTTAAAAAGCATCTCAAAAGATCTGAGGGTGGTTGCAAATGAAGCTGGTCTAAAGAGGAAATTCCAGAGCTTGGGGCCAAGGCAGCTGACCGTATGGCTGCTAGTGGTTGAACAATGAAAAGCATGGATGCACAATTATCTCTGGCTCAGATTTGAGATCAGAGAGCTTTTATTCTAGTTTTAAAATGTTGATGCTAAATTATAAATCCTTCCAAAGCAACTTGTTCATTTGTAATTCCTCGTTATACTCTTTATTAACACATCAGGCAAATTGGATTAGGTGCCTTTGTATTCGTGGGAGTGAACTACATTTGTACCATTATCAAAGTTACAGAGCCATAGAGGTGTACAGCATGGAAACAGACCCTTCAATCCAATATATCCCTCAAATAATCTAGTGCCATTTCCCTCTGAACCCTTCCCATTCATATCCCCATCCTGATGCCTTTCAGATGTTGTAATTGTACCCGCCTCTACTACTTCCCCTGGCAGCTTATTCCATATATGCACTACCTCAGGGTAGTACAGTGCCTAGGTCATTAGCACTGCTGCCTCACAGCACCAGGAATACAGGTTTGATTGTACCTTTTGGTGACTGTCTGTGTGCAGTTTGCACAATCTCCCCATGACTGTTTGTTTGGGTTTCCTCCCACAGTCCAAAGGTGTGCAGGTTAGGTGAATTGGACATGCTAAATTGTCCCATAGTGTTCAGGGGTGTGTAGGTTAGGTGGCTTAACCATGGGATATGGTTACAAGGACAGGGTAGGGGGGTGGGTCTGGGTGGGATACTCTTTGTAGGGTTAGTGTGGACTCAATGGGCCAAATGGCCTGCTTCCACACTGTAGGGATTCTATGATTATCTGCATGAATAAGTTGCCCATTAAGTCCCTCTTTAAAGCTTTCCCCCTCTCACCTTAAACTTATGCCCTCTAGTTTTGGACCCCCCACACCGGGGAAAAGACCATGACTATTCACCCTATCCATGTCCTTCACAATTTTATAAAGCTCTATAAGGTCATCCCTCAGCCTCCAATGCTCCATGGAAAAAAGCCCCAGCTTATTTAGCTTCTCTATAGCTCAAATCCTGCAATCCCAGCTACATCTTTGTAATTCTTTTCTGCACTTTCTGCACAAGTTTCACAAAATCTTTCTTATAGCAGGGAGACCAGAATTGAACACAGTATTCCAAAAGTGGCCTAACCAATGTCCTGTACAACCGCAACATGACCTCCCAGCTCTTACAGTCAGTGCACTGCCCAATAAAGGCAAGCAAACCAAACGCCTTCTCGACCCTGTCTATCTGCGACTCCACTTGCAATGAACTATGAACCTGCACTTTTAGGTTTCTTTGTTCGACAGTACTCCCTAGGACCTTACCATTAAGTGTATAAGTCCCTCCCTGATTTGCCTTTCCAAAATGCAGGCCCCTCATTTACCTAAATTAAACTCCATCTGCCACTCCTCCGCTCATTGGCCCATTTGATCAAGGTCGTGTTGTACTCTGAGATAATCTTCTTTGCTGTCCGCTACACCACCAATTTAGTGTCATTTGCAAACTTACTAACCGTACCTCTTATGTTCACATCCCAGTCATTTATATAAATGAGAAAAAAACGTGGACCCAGCACCGATCCTTGTGGCACACGGCTGGTCACAGGTCTTCGGTCTGAAAAGCAACCCTTCACCACCACCTTCTGTCTTCTATATTCGAACCAGTTATGTTTCCACATACCCAGTTTTCCCTGTATCTCATGTGATGTAATCTTGTTAACCAGCCTAACATGCAGAACCTTGTCGAATGCGTCACTGAAGTCCATATAGAACACGTCCACCATCTAATAAAAGGGGAATAAAAGTCTAGAAATTAATCAAGAATTGAAAACACCAAAATATTTCATATCCACTGATGCTTGTTATAAAATGCATTCATCACATGATTCTTCACAAAAGAATTACATGACATTTTTTAGTGTTGCAACGTGTTAAGACTAAGTAACTGAAAACGCAAGAATAAAGCTTTCCTGTATGGTTCAAATAGCAGAAACCAAAATTCTCTTTTGTCTCTTTTATAATTTTTGATCGAGGCTTCCTTCTAATGATCAGAAGTTGTTGAGATATAAATAAGTTGTCTGAAGTACTAGCTGATAAACTTTTCATTTTTCAAACTCTGCTCTGTAGTCTTTAACTTAAGAAAACAAATATACTGAAAGCAACTAGTCACAACACATTGAAGGGCATTTTCAGGATGCTAGTCTATACCTAGTGGAGTGCCACAGGGATCAGTGCCGGGGCCATGATTATTTACAATATAATGACAAGGATGAAGAAAATGAGGACACTGTAGCCAGAAAATTGCTGGGAAGGCAATTAGTAACAGTGGCACTAAGAGCCTATAAATAGACAAGGGGGCCAAAACTTGTCAGATGGAATTTAAGTGGGAAAATGTGGCGTTATGCACTTTGGCAGAAAAAGTAATGGAATTGAATATTATTTGAATGGGGAAAGGCTGCAGAAAGCTGAAGCACATAGTATTTGGGAGACTCGTGCATAACATGCAAAAACCTAATGTTCAAATTCAGCAGGTAACAGGAAAGGCAAACGAAATATCAGCCTTTATTTCAAATGGAATGGGGTAAGGTTTAAGTTATTAGGAAAGGCTGGATAGGCTGGGACTTTTTTGACTGGAACGTAGGAGGCTGAGAGAAGTTTATAAAATAATGAGAGTTATAGAGTTGATGGTAGTTGTCTTTTCCCGAAGATGGGGAATTTCAAGACTTGGGAGCACGTTTTTAAGGTGAGAAGAGACAGATTTAAAAAAGACATGAGGCAAATTTTTCAGAGGGTGGTTCACGTGTGGAATGAACTTCCTGATTAAGTGGTGAATGCAAGTACAATTACAAGGTTTAAGAGCCATTTGGATGGATATATGAATAAGAAAGGTTTGGAGTGATATGGGCTTGGAGCAGACAGTTGGAAATAGTTTAGTTTGGGATTATGGTTGGCATGTACTGGTGCACCAAAGGGTCTGTTTCCATGCTGTATGACCGTATAAAAGTTGGGAGGTTTTGCCGAAACTGTATAAGGAACTGGCCAGAACACAGGTGGAAAACTGTGAACAGTTTTGGGCCCCTTGGCTAAGGTATGATATTCTGGCATTAGAGGTTGACAGTGAAGGTTCACTGGGGTGATACCAGGTATGTAGGAACTGTCTTAGGAGGAGAAGTTGACTAGGTTGGGAGTATACTCACTGGAATTTGGAAGAATGAGAGGCGACTTATTGAAACATGCAAGATTTGTAGGGACTTGAATGGTTAGATGCAGAAAGGTTGTTTCGTGTTGTGGGGTGAGTCTCAGACCAGACGGTGGAATCTCAGAATAAAGGGTTGCGTATTTAAAACACAGATGAGGAGAAATTTTCTCTGAGGCTAGTGTATCTGTGGAATTATGAGGCCTGTTGAGGCTGGTCTTCTGAGAATATTCAAGGCTCTGACAGATCTTGAATCAATAAGTGAATCAGGGGTTATAGGGAAAATGGAAATAAGGATTTTCGGTTGAGCCACAATCTCATTGAATGGTGCATTAGACTAGATGGGCTGATTGGTCTGGCTGCTCCTATTACTTAGGGTCAAATGATTAGAACTGTGAAGAAAGCAGAGAAACAAGCAGATGAAGGTTCAGATAGGAAGGAATAACTGTGCTTTTAGGTTGACAAGGAATTGAAAATGGACCAAATGTGGATAGCAATCTGCCATTTGCCTCGATGGAAAGTAGATTTTTTTTTGCCATGATGTATTCTGGCTTTATTATAGCTCACCTGGGAATTATTAATTTTCTTGAAATTAAGTATAGCTGAACTGATTTCAACTCGATGCCACTGTACTGATGAGCTGAAACCATTGAAGAAAATTGGTCCAATCAGTTTGTAGCTTATGTATCAGTGATGAGAGTCTTAAAATTAAATGTATACACTGAATAATCAATTTGTGTGCAGCAAAAGAACCAAATATTCAAACTTGCGATGACTTTTGATCCCTTTACCACAAGTCACTACTAAAATGTACATGGGATTGGCTCCAAAATCATTCCATTCTTGGAGGTAGTTTGGAGCAGCTGTGGTTCTGCTTACATATCAGGCACACATCCACACAGAGAGGGCATTGTAGTTGCAATAAATTAAAGGCCTCATTAGGCAAGAGCTGTCATGCTGTGCCAGTGCTTTCAGATTCTGTATTAAATTATGATAGTGCGGTTCCAACCTTATGTGTACAGGACCAGTGAGGTCTGGAGGTTCTTTTTTTTTTTGTTACAGTTTTAAGACAAATGATATGTCAGTTTCTTTAAGCCTGTATTATTGTGTTTCTCCAGTGATAAACTTGGCTGAAGCCAACAGTGAACAGAAGTTATGCAATAGCAATTTCTTCCACAGGGTTACAATTTACACTCCAGTAAGACACAGTGCACTGTGTACATACATGTAATATTTTAATATGTATTGAAAATGGTGAAAAACAAGCAATTGTAAACAGAATAATGTATAACTAGCAGTCATTACAATACAATAATCTCATCAAGAGGTTCTGTTCATTCTTTATAACTGCCATCTGAATCTTGAAATGAGATTATAAACCCTCAAGTTGATTTATGTTTTACTAATTATGTAGTGGAATACACAGAACTGTTCTATTGTATTTCTAGATCATTTTTATTTCTATAGGCAGCCATCAGTATAAATATCACTTGGTTGTGCTTAATGATTAAATGCTTAGTGTTTAATTTTCAGGAAATATTCCAATCATTCAAAATTCTGAGACCAGATTCAGATATAACATAAGTAGTAAAAGCAGTTTATGACTGCCACCTGAATTTTAAGACGATGAAACGTCTGACTCCTACAATGTTAGATGTTTTTCTTTTATATTCATTCACAGAATATGGGCACAGCTAACTAGGCCAGCACTTTCTGCCCATCCCTAATCTTTGTTGAGTAGGCCATAGTGAGCCGAACTCTTGAACTGCTGCAATCCTAGATGTGTAATTACACCCATAGTGCTGTTGTGAAGGGCGTTCCAGGATTTCAACCCAGTGTAGGTGGAGGAATGGCAATATACTTCAAAATCAGGATAGTGTGGGGCTTGGAATGGAACTCGGAAATGGTAGTGTTCAAATGCATCTGCTGCTTTCCTCTTCCAGGTGGTAGAGGTTGAGAGTTTGGAAATTGGGGCTGTCAAAAGAACCTTGATGAGTTGCTGCAGTACATCTTGTAGATAGTACCTCTGCATTTGTGTCTTAGTGGTGAAGGGAGTAAATGTCGAAGTTGGTCATGGAGGTGCTGGTCAAACGGGGGTTTTGGATGGTGTCAAACTTCTTGAGTTTTATTAGAGTTGCTTCTATCAATGCAAGTGGAGAGTATGCCATCACACTCTTGACTTCCACCATATTGGGCAACAGGAGGAGAGTCATGTGCTTTAGGTTTCCAGTCTTTAACCTGCTGTTGTAGCCACAGTATTTGTATGGCTGGTCGAGTTTAGTTTCCGGTCAATCGTAACTCCTAGGATGCTGATAGTGAGGGATTCAGCAATGGTAATCACACTGGAAGTCAAGTTAATGATTATATCCTGTCTTATAGGAAATGGTTGTTGACTGGCACTGGTGTATTGTTACTTATTGCTTATCAGTGCATGCCTGGATGTTGTCTAGGTGTTGTTGTATGTGAGCACAGGATGTTTCATTGGCTGTGAATTGGTACTAAACGTTTTCACTTTATGATAGACGAAAGATTATTAATAAAGCAGTTGAAGATGGTTGGGCCTAGGACACTACCCTGAGGAACTCTTGCATTATCATTCTGGATTTGGTACAGTTGACCTCCAACAACTATAACCATATTTTTCTATTGAGCTCGGTATGACTCCAACCATTGGAGAGAATTTCCCTGACTCCTGGTGATTCTAGTGTCGCTGTGGCTCCTTGATGTCATACTTTCTGTCAAATAATAACTTGATAACAAATAATAGCTAGGGCAATCACTCTTGTCCCGCATCTGGTGTTTTACCCCTTTGTCCATGTCTGCACCAAGGCAGAAATGATGCCAGGAGCTGAATAACGCTAGTGGTACCTGAAGTAAGTGTCAGGTTATTGTTGAGCAAGTACTGCTTGATCGCATTGCCAGTTATTCTTTCTATCACTTTGAGAGAAGACTGCCAAGGTGGTAATTGACCAGGTGAAGTCTGTTATGCGTTTTGAGTACAAGGCATGTTTTGGCAATTTTCCAATTGTTGGCTAGATATTGGTTTCGTAGTTGTGCTGGAACAGCTTGGCTAGAGGTGCAACTAGTTTTGGAGAACAAGTCTTAAGCACTATTGCCAGAACATTGCAAAGGCCCTTAGGCATTGCAAAGATGTTCAATGTTTTCAGTCGTTTCTTGATATCATGTGGAGTGAATTGATTTGTTTGAAAACTGGCATCTGTTTCAGGATGGAAGCTTTCTTCTATTTCGTACACTGCTCTCTGAACTTTATGTATGCCATTATTTAGTTTTCTGTGCCATTTACAACTGAGAATGCCAACATTCTTTGATTTTCTCTGGCAGTAGTTTTCCTTCCTTTAGTTCTGAGGACATTGCTGGATACCCTTTATTTTGTAAGTAAGTGATAATACTTAATTGATAATGAGTTCTGCTAGGTTAGTTTACAATGGGGATAGATATTGTCTAAATTTTATCCTTGCTTCATCAGCTGACTACTCTTTCTAGCATTATTCACTTGATCAAAACCCAAACTGATTTTCTCCTCCCTTATGTAGGGATGCCAAGGCTGGTTATAAACGGTTGTAGTTCTGACACTAACTTGTTCCAGATCAGCCAACTGAGAATCAAAACTGGGCTGTTCCAATTTTTTTAATGGCTTGGCTGCACATTGAATAAAACTAAGTGACTATGAGACTAAGTGATGCTTTTTGATGCACTTACCATTGAAGGTTTCTGCATGATGAAGGACCATTTCATGATCGAAAGCAACATCTATTTTGTGATTCAAGAACTTTGTTAATCTTTTAGGAGTATGGTACAGAAAGAGTTACAACCTTGTGTGTACTATATGAATATTTATTGTTCTTGACTATAATTTTAAAACTATAGTGTGTGGAATGAATATACCAGACAATATATTTGTGAATTCTAAATCAAAAACCACTTCTGTTGATATCTCAGCGTTAACATAGAGAAATACCTGAAGGTACTTCACGTTGCATTAATGAGTCAGTGATGGACATTGAGCAGAAGGAAGTATTGCCAAGAGGAATGCCTATTATTATGGACCAGATCAAACTGTCTCAAAACATGCAAGGAGATTGCCTAGTTGTTAACTTGTGTTCTATTTTAAAGGCAAATGCCAGGTGTTCTGTTTGGAATGCAGTTGGATTGGTCAAACTATCCGGCTTGAAGCAAAACGCTTTATTCGTACGCTATCATTTAAAATACAGAAAAAATGAAAAGAAAAGAATTGACTAACTGTAACTCTATGGAAATACGAAATAAAATAATAAACTAGATGTTAACTGTTCCAATATAATAACATCTCATAAGCGCTCCCTTGGCGAAGGCAAAGTCAGTAAAATAGATTGTCTCATATGCAATTCTAGCAGCAGGAGGAGAACCCCAGCTTTTAGCTGTAATAGAGAGAAGGGAAAGAGCTTCCATATCCAGCTTAAAGACCCCAGCAACTGCTACTGGAAGCTAAACTGGTTCTGTAGGAGTTTGAACCCACCCATTCAGGTTGCTTCTATTGTTCCAAATTTTTTAAACCCTAAGGCCTCACAACTTATTTACTCTATTGGCTTATAGCAGACCACTGGACGCTACTGTGTCAACCTCCCTTCGTTTTTAAAAAAGGGACAAAATACACCTCTTAAAGCCATTGTGTCGTTACACTTTTGAAAGATATGTAGGAAGATATGGAGGTGGAGGGGTTTAGGGAAGAAATTTCATCATGTGGCCCATGTGACTAAAGGCACAACTGCTGTATGACTGAAGAATTGAGAATGCACGTGAGGCCACAGTCAGAAGAACAGAGAATTTGGAAGTTTAGTGTTAATGATGTGGGGATGTGGCATAGGTTGGTAGAGATTATAAACAAAGGAAAAACATCAGGGTATAGAGGGATTAAATCATAAGGATGATAATTTTAAATTTAGGGCGTTGCTGAGCCAGAGTCAATGTAGGTCAACAAGCACAATAAAGATGGGTGAGTGGGGCTTGTTGCCCATTAGGGTAGGGGAGCAGAGTTTAGATAAGCTTACGTTTATAGAGATGCAAGAAGGGAGGGCAGCCAGGGGAACATTGGAATAGTTGAGTCTAGAGGTAACAAAGCCTGGGTGATCTGTTTCAGCAATCGATAGACTCGTAGAAGGAGGGGATGTTGCCTTAGAAGTGGATGTACATAGTCCCAGTGAAGAAAATGATCTGGGATTGATAACAGCTGTATTTGACCTAGTAAGCAATAATACTTCACTCAGAAGTAGTAAGAACTGCAGATGCTGGAGTCAGAGATAACACCGTGTGGAGCTGGAGGAACACAGCAGGCCAGGCAGCATCAGAGGAGCAGGAAAGTTGATGTTCTGGGTTGGGACTCTTCTTCAGAAATGTGGACGGGGAGGGAGCTGGGAAATAAATAGAGAGGAGGGGTGGGGCTGGGGAAGGTAGGTGGGATGGTGTCACAATAACCTGAACCGCAAACTGGAGGAGCAGCACCTCTGATGCTGCCTGGCCTGCTTATTCCTCCAGCTCCACACTGTGTTATCTTATGCAATAATACTTTGTCCTTTTCACCTCGAGCACACTAGTTTTGCTTAGGCTCTTGACTAGGCAGTTTGATTGAGAATGAGAGAGACGGTGTATGGAATTGATTTTGGAAGGCTCTCTTCTCACTCATCCAAGCACTATTGGCCTACTAATGTGGTCCACCACTAAATTAAAGTTTAAACAGAATTATTTTTCTTTGAAGACTTTGACACATTAGTCAAAAAGAATAAGAATTTTGTTAGTTTTTTTTAAATAACATTAATTTAATCTCAGCTTTTTGCATCTGTGTTCACCCACAAAGCAGTGCGGTAGTTGCTGGCTGAGATAGAACATGGTTTTCTTATACTTGCATTTCGTTTTACTTCACGGTCGTAGGAGTGTTAGTAAAGGCGTGGCTGAGAAGCATTTGCCGTATAACTTGGCTTAACTGCAGCAAGACCAGAACATAATGCTTATGTTATCTGGGCGGTATCTACAGAAATTAGATGAGTGATCCGTGTAATTTTTGAGGAAAACTAGTTTGCCGTTTGTGTGGTCTGTCAAAATAGTTTCTTTGCCTGAATAATTATTATTTTGTTTAGGTACCTATGCATTTGGGGGATCTCTGGTTATGCAGTGTTTTACTTCAGTGGCTACAAAGCTCCTTTTGAGACATCCCGAGTTTTTGGAAAGTAGGAAATGTGTGCAAGTTCTTCATTTTTTTTCTTCCCTTTCTTTCTTCCCTCCTTCCATCTTAAATATTTTCTGATGTGAACATATTTGAGGGAGAGAGCTAGCATCTTTTGGAATGACTGGAATGGTTGTGGCTGATGAGGAAGCAAATGACAGATTTTCAAATCAATTAATGGATAAGTGCCAAAAATATCAACACTTTTACACAAGAACAAAAGAGTTAGGAGCCAGAATAGACCATTCAGTCCTCGAGCCTGCTCTACCGTTTAGTTAGATCATGGCTGACCTGATTGTGGCCTCAACTCCACTTTTCTGTCCATCACCCTCAAGTATTGTTGATCAAGAACCAATCTGACAGCTTTGAAAATGTTCAGTGATTCAGTCTCCAGTGTTTTCAGGGGGAGGGAATTCCAGCTTAACAGCCTTTGGAGAAATAAATTGTCCTAATCTTCACTTTAAATGGGAGGCCCCTTTATTTTTAAACCATGTTCCTTTGTTCTGGAAATCCCCACCCAAGGGGAGGCATCCACACATTAAACCCCCTCCGGATCTTGTATGTTTCAATAAGATTACCTCTCTCTTTTCTAAACTCCAATGACTACTGGTTCAACCTTCCCTCATCAGATACCATCTCTGTCCAAGAATCAGAAGAATGAACCTTCCCTGAATTGCTTCTAATGCAGTTATATCCTTTGTAAGTAAGGAGACCAAAACTCTACATAATACTCCATAGATGTACTATCTTAGTCGCTGTACAGTTGAAGCAACACTTCGCTTTGCAATACATGTAAACGTTCCATTTGTCATCTCAATTACTTGCTCCACCTGTATACCTACTTTTTGTGATTCATTCATCAAGACACCCAGATCATTCTGTACTGTAGAATTCTGCTGGCACTCCCCCGTCAAATAATGCTCTGCTTTTTTGTTCTCCTTGGCAAGATATGAGAGTTCACATTTACAATAAGAAGTTTAATAGAGTACCGTTTGCTTGCCTGGGTGACTGGCTTCAACGACACTCGAAGCTTGACATTCTCCAAGATATGAACCAGTTGATTCATATTCTATCCACCACCTTAAACATTCTCTTACTCCAGCATCAAAACATGGTGTCATCACAAGATGCATTGTTGTAACTCAACAAGACTCCTTTGGCAGCACCTTAAAACTTACGACTTTCATGTCGAAGGCTGAGGCCACTAGGTGCATGGAAATGTCACCACCTGCAAGTTCCTTCCTAAGCGACGCAGCATGCTGATTTGACACAACATTGTTGCCCCCTTCACTGGTGATGGCTCAAAATACTGAGACTCCCTTCCTGACAGCATTGTGTGTGTGTGTGTGTGTGTCCACACACCACATGATCTGTAGTTATTTAAGAAGGCAGCTTACAACCACCACCTTGAGGTTGATTAGGGATGGGCAACGAATGCTGGCCCAGTTAGTGAAACCTACATCCTTTAAAAGAACAAACAAAAACCCATGCTAATGTATTGAAAAACAGCAGCTATTGCAGTTACTCGCTAACGTTTCCTCAACTAACTGCAGTAAAACAGGTTATCTGATCACGATCACATTGCAAGAAACTCGCCACTTTGCTTGTCAACAGCATACAGGATGGAGTGAAATGCTCCTGACATTGAGATGCCTTACCAGATGTCATGCAAAATTCTGCCACATATCTCACATGGCCCACATGGCTCAGACTCCAAAAAGATTCTGGCCACGGAAATTAATTGTCATTTTCGTTTTACTTCTATGTTTAGTATTTCCTGTGAAGGGGTGACAGATGATTATACATATTAATTTTTCACAAGCACATTAGTTTAAAAATGGATGTTCAGAGGAATATTAAATACTTGAGTATGTATGGGATTTAGATAATTTTTAAAAATATTCTTCTTGTACTTGTATGACCAAGTGTGCTAAGTATCCAAAGGCAATTCAGTTAGATTTCAAACATCCACAATATTTGCTTTAATTAAAGTAACACAATATGTTCCTCTCCTTCCCATCCCCACCAAATGCTGGCCAGGGATGATCAGTGGCTGCCATTACCTAGCACCCCGTGCAATCTCCCTCTCCATGCTACAACGTCGTCATTATCGTAAAGACCGTTCCAACAAATATCTGATCGTCAAACTGCTTTGTTGAGTGGACTGCGTCTTAGTTTCAGAAGCATGTTTGTTACGTGGAAACGAGGCCCAGTAAAGGGGCTGATTAGGCTTCACCATTCCACAGGGATTGTGACTCTATGGTACACAAACACATTCATTTTCTGTTCAATCAATAATGCAGCAACATTTCATTTATGAGCTACTCTAGTTTTAAACCAATTTCAAGTAATGAATGCTTGTAATTGCGTGTCTCTAGGTGGTTTTACCGCTCTGTTTATATGACTAGATTGTCCATCCTGTTTACTCTTCTATAAAGCCTCAGGCCAAACTGATCATAGACTGAAGATTATTGTTTGTAAAATAAAGGGGAAAATTAGAAGAATTATTTTCAACACTATTACTTACCACTGACCATTGAGCAGAGATGATAAGATCACTCGAATGCAGATTCGTGAAATGGTAGGATATAAGAAGATTTAGAAAAAATGGGATACAAGGCACCTTTTGAAGAATTGGCATTAGCACTATGGGCCAAAATGTCATGTCTGTGATCATGGTGAAGGTTTTGTCCTCAACTTAAATAAAGGCAATTACAGAGGTATAAAGAAAGAGTTGTCTAAAGCGTCTGGAAAAACAGATCAAGGGGTGTGAGTGGTGGCTGACCTTTAAGCAGATATTTCATAATATGGCAGCCCAGTCTGAAAGAAGGACTCAGTGAAAAGGATGAATAACCTGTGGTTAACAAAGGTGGTCAAGGAGGGTATCCAATCAAAATACAAGGCATGTGAAAACTAGTGATAGGCCAGAGAATTGGGACTTCTAGGAAAAGCAGTGGATGACTAAAGAGCTAATAAAGGGGGAAGAAATGATTATGAAACTACATTGACAAGAAAGGTAAAAGAAACAGAGCTTCTACGGGCATATAGAAAGTGAGTAGCTAAAATATATGGGACCCTTAGAGTATGCAATTGGGAATTAATAAAGGCGAACAACGAAATGGCAAATTATTTAAATCTTCATTGATGCTGCAAAGATTCCCAAAGTAATAAACACACAAGGTGCTAATGAGAGGAAAAATCTTGTAACATTGTCATGAGCAATGAAGTATTGGGACCAAAGGCAGACAAGTTGCTGGGACCTGATGGCCTCCAACCAAAGGTTTTATCAGAAGTGGCTGCAGAAATAATGGGCAAAATATTCCAGAACTCACCAGATTCTGGGAGGGTTCCAGTGGATTGGAAAACCTCTAATATGATTTCACCTGTTCAAGAAGGGAGGAGACAGAAACCAGGAAACTATAGGCCAGTTATACTAACTTACGTCATTGACGAAAAAATAGCAGGAAGTTTAGCAAAGCTAGATGCAATCAAACAGGGTCAGCATGGTTTTGTGAAAGGGAAATTGTAGTTGACAAATTTGCTGGAGTTCTTTGAGAATGTAACTAGAAGAGTTGATAAAGGAGAACCAGTAGACACACAGCATTGTCTGTGTAAAATATAAAATGTGCAGAAAGTAGGAAATTAGGATTAATTGGTCTTTTTCAGGTTAGAAAGTCAGAAGTCGTGGAGTGCCACAAAGATCAATTATAAGGCCTCAATTATTTGCCGTCTATGTTAATAAATTGGAGGATTGGTAATAAATCCAAATTTGCTGGCGATACAGAAATAGGTGGGAGGGCATATTGCAATAATTTGGTGGATGGAGTTTAATGTAGCAAAATGTGAGGTCATGCACTTTGGTAGGAAGATTCAAAAGGCAGGTGATTACTTGAATGGAGAGAGATTCCAAATAGTGTAGCACAGAGGGATCTGGGTGTATTATGTTTGAAACACAAGAAGTTAGCATGCGGATGCAGCAAGTAATTGGGAAGGCAAATGGAATTTTGGCCTTTTATTGCTGGAGGTTAGAGATTAAAAATAGGGAAGTCTTGATACAGCTGTAGATGGTGTTAGAATGGCCATACTTAGAGTACTGTGACCATTTTTGTCCCCATAATTAAGGGAGAATGTACAGGCACTGGAGGTGATGCAGAAGTGATTCACTGAGCCAATTCCTATCGAGGATAGCTGAATAGGTTTAGAATGAGTGAGTAAAACAAAACAAAGAACTGTGAATGATGGAGATCCTGGCAGCATCTGTGGAGAGAAAACAGTTCACATTTCGAGGTCAATGGGAATAAAAGAATAAGTGCTGGAGAAACTCATTGGTTTGTCAGTATTTGAAGAGAGAGAAACGGTTGATATTTAAAGTCTACATGATTGTTCAGAAGATTCTAAGGGGGGAGCTTGATACGACAGATGTTGTGAAGCTGTTTCCACCCGTGGGGCAGTCTCGAATTAGTGGACATAGTTTTAAATGCATGTTCCCTTATTCTGTAATTGAGATGTAAAGGAATTTCTTCTCCCAGAGGATAGTGAATGTCTGGCATTCTCAACCCCAGAGAAATATGGAGGCTTGATCACTGAAAGTATTTAGTGGAGGTCAGTAGATTTTGAAATAGTGAGGATTTGAGGCCTGCGGTGAGCTGGCATGAAAGGGGAGTTCAGACATTGGATGGATTAGCCATAATCTTGTTAAATAGTGGTGCAGGCTTTAGATCTCAAGTGGCCTAGTCCCGCTCCTTCTGTTATGTTCTTAAACTCTAAATGAAGGTTGAAGTTTCTCCTCCTTTTCCTTCCAAAATTGTTGATGTTTCCTGTTGTAACATTTAGGATTGCGTTATAGATCTATTTAAGAATTATAATGCAAGTGTAGAAAAATGTCTAAATGTCTTATTAAATATTTACTAATATAGACTGTCTTCCATTTAATTAAGCTCTTGACAGGCAACAACAACCATGAGTAAAATCACCGGGAAGTTAGTTGCTTTGAAATTTCTCTAATGCCCAAGGATATTCTGATGATAACTCCGAGATATTAATCCAAGATTGCGATCACTATCATTCTGATTTCTTTGATGGATGACATTGTCTTGGCCTCAAAAAGATTGAAATCTGGTGTTTTGAAATTGCGTAGTTTGATAGTAGTAATCAAACACTTAACATGTTCCTCTGAAATTCTATTGTCTGCTATTTTATCAGACTAATGTATTTGAAATGGTTAAATACTTATACTGAAATAACAAAGGGAAGTCAGAAGAATGCATTAAGCACTTGCACACGATTGACTTAGTGTCCCCTCAAACATCTGACAGAATACCTGATAGTCAATTGTATCCTTCCTCTCATTCTTAATCATCCAGCTTCATTTTAATGGAGACAGTAACACCATATGATTGACTGACTGTATCAGCTGTATTTTAATGTATGTTTATTCTGAATACCTCCAGCTGCAGTGAGAAATTCTTCTATCTGGTCTGTTCCTTGAGATTTGTGAACTTTGAAATCATGTCCTCGATTTGTGATCACAGTTTTAAATGGTCTGTTTACATATTCATTAAACATAATTTTCAAGAATTTAATGACTTCACCAGAACAATTATTTAAGAACTGGAAGTAAGTTATCTGTTAAGAAAAAAAATGTAAATTAGTTTGACATGAAAGAAAATGATATCATTTTCTCTTGTAGTTTGACAAAGTCTTGGAGCTTTTGATTATGCCCTTAGTTTATCTTATAGATCTCTTCCCTCATACTTTCTGCAACTGTGTTTCCTTGTGATGGACATTTTGTCGCAAGTACTTCTTACATTTAATATCGCCTCTAATAATATTGAAATACATTACTGCTATACTCAGTGAGTTACTTTGAAAGTGTAGTAGCTGTTGTGCAAGGGTAGATGGATAGCAATTTGGAAACATGCCCGTCAAGGAATAATGGATAGGTTGGGTTCATGTCTCGTGATGTGGCAGATGCAGGCCTTCGCACTAGTTGCTGGACAAAACACATTGGGAGAGTTTGAAATGTTGGCATGGAAGATTATTCTTAATTAGTTTATATCACAAAATATTTTAAATAGAGTTTAATGTGCACTTTTGGACCTTACACATTGAACCCATGATTTTCTGTGGACCTCTGATTTTCTGTTGTGGTGCACTGGTACTGTCCCTATCTCTGAGCCAGGAGGCCAGGGTTCAAGTCATCTGCCCTGGATGTGTGTTATAACATTGTAGCAGTTTGATTCAGAATAACTACTCTGCTGCTGAGCATCTAGACTGACATTTCCAAGGTCATTGACAAAATGTGCTTGGCCCATTATATTAGAGCAAGAAGTATTCAGGATAAGAATAAGTGATTCACCTGATATCTCTCACATCTTAACTTTTCAATCCCAATATTTTGCTTTACTTTTAAAAACTGCACGTGTTTTCGCCTGCATTACTTTGCTTGGTTGTTCTGTGGCTTGGGGAGATGCAGGGACAGAAGTGGCAGTGGACAGGGAATGAAGATATTTTCCAGAAACAGACAGAAGATAGAGTACATCATTGATAAGTGTGTGTATCTTCATGAAGATCATGTTTGTGACTTTGCTGGAATGCTGTCAGCATTGCTGATGGAAGCAGCTGCTGGTATGCTCAGCCAATGCTGCAAAACCACATGCCTTCAGATTCATTTTTTGTCTGGTATAGGCCAAATAGACATGGATCAAAAATAAACTTGCAATGAATCTTGTAGTTCATTACGAACATCTTTAAATTAAGTAAAGTTTCCCGATGAAGAATATGGTCAAAAACTAGTGTGACTAGTTTGGGAAGAGTTTTCATATGGAAGCATTCCAAATTGGAACTAAAGGGAACATTCAGTAAAAGACTTGAGTACGGTATTTTCAAACAAATCCTGTGCAGGCTTAATACACTCAATATAGTAAGGAAACAGGACAGAGAGTTTTAATGGTATAAAAAAAGCACAATCTCTTGAGACTGTTTTGAAATTCCTTTGTATTAAAGCATTTATTTAGCTCCCGTAATCCAATCTCTGATTGTAAATGGAAAGGGGTAATAATTGGAAGAAAATTAGGCACTTTCTTTGCATTTGTGGAGGAGCTACTCCACCATCTGGGTGCAATAAATACAGGAAAGTAAGGTGGAGAAGAGCATGTGGCCTCAAGGGAACACAACTGGCTTTCCATCCATTTAAATTAAGAATGAGTGGAGGTAAAGAATTAAGATAGCTGTGCTGTGGCTATATGTATTCCTTACTTCATTTTCCTAAATTTGTTACAGCCAGTGGATCCTGTAGATCAAGGTACAGGACCAGGAAAATCTGCCTCTCCTGTTTTCTAGTTTTGTCAAAGGTAATGTTATTGAATTCAGAGTTTACAGAGAATAAATTAGATTACTAAATTTTCATAATGTAATTTGAAATGCATTACAGAATTATTGAACAACTGCACATTAGTCAGATGGTAAATATTTTCAATGAAGTACGGTGGTTGTTAGCTGTATTTTCTGTAATGTATCCATATAAGCTGTAAAAAAAAAATCACTTGGCAGTACCAATATAGGTTTTTTCAATAGTCAGAGTGAACAATTTTAACTGTGCAGCACCTATGTGAAAATTATTCCAGGTTTGGTGGTGGTAACATTGGGAGACATCCAAGCTAATGTGCACATCACAATTATGTACAATTTACTTTATTGCTACATTTCCCATACTGCAATGGTGCCAAAATGCCAAACTAGTAATACTGTAGTTCTTTTATATTTTTCAAATTTGCTTGAAGCTGTTTTTCAGTTTCCAACATGGATTCTGTTTAGAAGTGAGAGCCTAAATTATTCTGTTGAGAACATTTCGATACTCTACTCAAACCCCCAAACGACCACAGTGAAAGCTACAAAAACATGTATGTATTTTCATAAATTGGCTGGGGACTAGTTTAAATTCTTAGCTCTTGACTCATTGACAGTGTAAAACTTGTATGAATATACATTTTCAAATCTGAAATTGGAAAGGAGCCGAAGTGGAACTGTTACTAGAGTTTCTAGTAGTAAATCAACGTAGCTAAAATTTGTTATCACACAGATAATATTTACAATGTCATTAAGTCACAATTGGTAATGTAAACAAGCTCTGTGACAAGCTATTAAAATTGTAGCTCCCTGTGACTTAAATATTTCACTTCAAGACTTGGGGAGGCATTGAAGTGCCCACCATGTTAGTAATAAATCAGACTTGGAATTCCCTGAATAAGAACTCACGGTACTGTGTAACGTAGAAATGAACGTATGGGCTTGAAGGTTTTTAGGCTCAAATTCTTGGGAAGAATAGAAACAGGTGTTCTACCATTGCCTTAGATTCGGGAGGGGAAAATTCAGCCAGAGTTCTCAATTCTGATCTTTGCCTTATGACACCTGCTGAAAAGTACATGGGAATGTCACTGAAGGGATTGGGTCTGCTGAGGTTTCTTATGTTGGTTAATCTGCAAATTCTAGTTAGTTTCCTTTTAAAATATCTTTGGATATGAAGTTCAACAATTACTTTTACAGTTTCAACATGTCGGTAGATCTTTACAGAGTTGGTCAACAAAGTAAAGTGATATTATTTCAAATCTGAAGGTTTTTTTTTGGTCTGGTAGTCAGCTTTTGTACTTGCAGTTTTATTTTTAAACTCTGCAGTTTCTAAGTAGGGGAGTACATTACTGTACGTGCAGACTGGCATGTGCAGTTGTGTTCAGTATAGACAACTGGATTTTGAGAGAGCTTTGAACTTAGTTAAAGTTACATTCATGGGTTATTGAACTCCATAGTGAATCACTGCTGGCAGGCTTTAAACTGGCAGGAACTATGTATTTTTTGGCCTGGGAATAGATTTCTCAATGTCTAGGAGAAACACACTGTTCTTCTGTTGGATCTGCAGGGAACATAAACAATAAAATAAACAGAGAGAGGAGCACAGGCTCAGTAGTTCAATGTGTGTTTATATATTTTACTTTTCATTATGTCTTTTTTTTTTGCAAGTGGAACACGTGGTAATCATGTATCACTTCATGTTATGCATGCTGTCTCCATTTTGGTGAGACCCAATAGTGTGACAGTTGGCTTATCTTCCCTTGTGTGTTTCCTTGCCTGTTTCGAAGTTAATATTTGAATTACACCAGGAAATATATGCACAGCAGCTTTTTAAAACATCTTAGAAGCAGATATTTTCCTTTTGGATTTGGGTTGTTTAAAATCTGCACAGATTATATTGATTCACTGTCTCTACTCTTTCTCCATGCTCTATAATGAAATTCTCTATGCATTCAGATGAGATCAACATAATGAGTAATTAGTTTGCTGTAAGAAATTTTGTCACTATCAACTCTATTTACAGTGTTTGCACTTTGACAGAAAATTGGATGCTGTAATTCCTGATTTCCTAGTAAGGTAGAGACACTAGGGGTTTCTATTCTAAAAAATTGACATTCAAAATGCTAATCTGTTTTCTCCTTTTAGATGTTTCAAGCTTTCTTTGTATTTCTATCATGTTCTGTTTTTATTTTAGGAGTATTGCAATTAGTGTTGCATTGTTATTGTCTGTATTAATTCAATAGCCTGTCCACCTATGCAATATTGTACTCTCAATTCTTGGCTATCTACTTATGAAACCCTCTTCCCTGCCTTTGCCACCTCTGACTTTCCTGTTCCAGTGCTTTCCTGGCCACCCTGTCATCCCATGCTTTTTGACATTTGCTTTGTGAAAACTTCAGATGATCCAAAAGACCTGCTGCCCATATCTGACCTTTCATTAAATCCTGCTCATCTGTTATCTCCGTCTTTGCTTCTAGTGGCTTTCAGTTCCCCAATGCCTCCGATGTCCTTGCCTTTTAACTGCTATCTCTGCAGATTTGCTTGACTAAATTAATATCCCCCACAACTGTTCAGGCTGTGGACTTTCACTCACCCTCTCCCTTCCCAAGTTATTGGCAGCAGTGCCTTCATCTGTCTTGAACTCACACTCTGATGTTAGCTCCCTGAACTTCTCCACCCTTAAGATTGTTCTTTGACGCTACCTCTTCAAATGAATTTTGGGTAATCATGCGTAACTTTTAGTATGTTGATCTCTGCATCTTGGAACTTCTATCCTATTTTGAAGATGCGATGTAAACCTAACTTCCAGTTGTTAGTAACATTTTCACTGGAAGTAAATCATGTTGACCTCAAAATGTCAATATTGAATAAGCTTCTCCTCTTTCTTTGTAGGGTTTGAAACTTTACGAGAATCGGTAATGAGCTGTTGATGTCTGCTTTGATTTTGTCTTCTAATCGACTATAACTTTTCATTTGAGAGCACATGCACTGAGGTAAGCAAATAGAAATTAAATGTCTTGTTAAGTATAAGAGTTTAGCAAAGCCTATTGGCCCTATTTTTACATTAGTATTGATGGTAAAACTATCAATGTACATTGTCACATATACTCTGAAACCAAAAGCAACTGCTGGAGTCCGCATGTATAGTTAAATACGGTTTAATCCAGAAATTACAGTCAGTGATTTTGCACTGCTCAGACTGCAATCGAGGGAAATGTGTTTGTTCTAATAATTTATTTCACTGATTATTTCTAATAATTTATTTACGGAAAGCTTGAAGTTGAAAGTAAAGAGATTCTGTGTTTTTTGTGCGTCGTTGGTTGCTGTCTATGAAATACATCAACAAAATTGGCTTTTTATTATACTTGATGACATCCCCAGTTTTGGATTCCTGGCGATCCCATTGAATTGGTGCCAGATTCAATCTTGAATTAAGCAAGGTGAAATCCATGTCACAGAGATCCTTAGGTATTTGTGGGTAGCTTCCCTTGAGATCCACAGTTGGCACGACTTTGTTACTGACCGTAAAATCCATGCCAAAGAAGTAAACCTGAAGATTTCTTTACCTGCTGTCAGTTTGTTGCTTGTACATTGGATACCAAATGTCAGTATTTGTTCTGGTTTCTCTATATTAATCTTGTTTTTTTTTGGCATCCAACATACGCTGCTACTTACTATAGCACAAAAAAAAAGTCATTAAGCTCAATAAATTTGTTCCATTTAGTCACTGGTGAAATATTGCACACACCTTGTTTACTCCCAGCAGCACTACCTCTTTAAGAAGAACTGAATGAAGACAAAGAAGAATAAAATACTGTGGTCCAGCAGTTAACCAACGTACTGTCTTGTGGCACAGTGACAGTGTCTTTATCTCTAGGTCAGAACGTCCAGCTTCAAGTTTCACCTGCTGCAGAGGTGTGAACATATCCGAACAAGTTGACTACATGATTAACTATTAATGTGGTTAGTCACTTTTGTAGAAATCACCCAACTCTATCTGCAGTTATAGCATCACATGCAAATCTTTTAATTTACAAGATATTATCCAGGCTACATTCTCTGTCTTCATACAGGACAATTTGGAATAAGAGGAAACAGAAATGATAGTTGTGCATTTTGGGCATAGTTAGTTGTTTTTGTACATTTTTGATATTAAAATACCTGCTGTTGTCCTTAGGCTCGCACGGCACAGAGAAGTAGGCTGAGAAATGGCCTGAAATCTGTGGTTGTACTAGTGCAAGAACATCCTAGCAGCTGATTTGCAATTCAGAGTGATGCCAACAGCGTGGATTCAGTTCCTGCACTGGCTGGGCTTACCAGGAAGATCCCTCCTTCTCAACCTCACTGCTTGTCTGAGGTGTAGTCACCACCAATTAAACCACCAATAGTTTTCCATCTCTAATGAGAGAGCAGCCCTGTGGTCTTCTGGGACAATAATAAATTTACTATTCAATCATCTACGATGCCTCATATAAAGGGGACTTTCAAGGTTCTGAAGTTATGCAATTTAAGAAAGTATATTGTAAAGGGATCTGTATTAGAATTTTGAGATAGTTAGAGTCGTAGAGTCATAGAGATGTACAACACAGAAATGGACCCTTCGATCTAACTCGTCCATGCTGATCAGATCTCCTATAAAATTCTAGTCTCATTTTTCTGCATTTGGCCTATATCCCTCTAAACCCTTCCTATTCACATACCCATGCTGATGCCTTCTAAATGTTATCATTGTACCAGTCTTCATTCCTTCCTCTGGCAGCTCATTCCATACGTGCACCACTTTCTGTGTGGGAAAACGTTGCCCCTTAGGTCCCTTTTAAATATTTCCCAACTCACCTTAAACGTCTAGGTTTGGACCCCCCAAGCCCGGAGAAAAGACTTTGTCTGTTTATCCTATCCCTGCCCCTTCAGCCTCCAATGCTCCATGTGAAAACTGTCTCAGGCTACTCAGCTTCGCTCTTTAGCTCAAACCCTCCATCCCTGGCAACATCCTTATATTTCTTTTCTGAACCCTTTCAAGTTTCACAACATCCTTCCTATTAGTAGGGAGACCAGAAATGCACCTGGTTTTCCAAAACTGTCCTAACCAATGTCTTGTAAGTCACAACATGACTCCCAACTCCTATATTCAATGCACTGACTAATCAAGACAAGCATACCAAATGCCTTCTTCATTAACCTATCTACCTGTGACTCCACTTTGCTATGAATTTGAACTCCAAGATCTCTTTGTTTCGCAACACTCCCCAGGTCCTGTCAGTCCTGCCCTGATTTACCTTTCCAAAATGCAGCACCTCACATTTATCTGAATTAAATTCCACCTGCCACTCCTCGAACCATTGGCTCATCTGATCAAGATTCCGTTGTTCTCTGAGGTAACCTTCTTCACTGTCCACTACACCTCCAATTTTAGTGTCATCTGCAAACTTACTAACCATATCTCCTATGTTCACATCCAAATCATTTATATAAATGACGAAAAGCAGTGGACCCAGCGCCAGTTCTTGTGGTGCATCACTGGTCACGGTCTGAAAAGCAACTTTCCACCACCACCGCCACTATCTGTCTTTTACCTTCGAGCCAGTTCTATATCCAGATGGCCAGTTCTCTGTGTGTTCTATAAGATCTAACCTTGCTGACCAGACTGCCATGAGGAACCTTGTTGAATGCCTTACTGAAGTCTGTATAGAATATTCTGGAAGACTTTGAAGTTTATGTCCTATCAGTGCAGCTAAGAGTGTTATGCTCATGAGGTTACACCAAAAACAGATCTCACTCACCACGTAGCTTCCTTCTCCCAGTATTTATGTGAACTGGTGCATCTATCAGCCGATGAGAATGCGACATTAGGTATAAAAGCCACACACTTGCATGCCAAATGTTGGAAACTGCATGGGATGGGCACAGCTAAGGGATTCCACAACCATTAGATCAGAATTAAGCTCTGCAGTTATGTCACACCAATCCTGAATAGTGGATGGATAAGTAAACAGTTATCAGAGGGAGAAACTTCACAGTTATCTTCATGCTTATGATGGAGCAGTCAAGGATGTCAGTGCAGAAGACAGAGCTGAAGCATTTGCATCTTCTGCTATAAGCTGAGAGGATAACCCATCTTGGCCTCTTCCTGAGGTCCCCAGCATCACAAGTGCTTGTCTTTAGCCGCTGATTTGTTTCATGTATTATCAAGAAACAGCTCAAGGAGCTGGATACTGCAAAGATTGATCCCTGACAACATTCTGGCCATATTATTGAAGACATGCTCCAGGGTTAGATGTACCCCTAACCACGCTGTTCCAGTACAGCTCCAACGTTAGCATCCACCTGGCAATAATTGTCCAGATATGTCCTGTACTCAAAAGCCAGGACAAATTCAACCTGGCCAGTTACTGCCTCCTAAATCTATTTTTGATCATCAGCAAAGTGATTGAATGGGTCATTTACAGTGCTATCAAGTAGGACCTACTGGGCACTAACCTGCTCATTGTTGCTCAGTTCTACTTCCACCTATGCCACTCGGCTCCTGACCTCAGTTCAGCCTTGGGCTAACCAAGGACAAAAGAGCTCAAGTCTAAAGGTGAGGTAAACATGAGTGACCTTGATATCAAGGTAGCGTTTGACTGAACATGGCATCAAGAATCCCTGGTAAAACTGGAGTCAATGGGAATCGAGGCAGGAGGAGGTGGGAAATGCTCCATTGGCTAGTGATCCCTAGCAGAAAGGTAGGTAGATGAATTATCTCAGTCCCAGGACTTCATTGCAGGAGTTCCTCAGGGTAGTGTTTTCGGCCCAAGCGTGTTCAACAGCTTCATTAATGATATTCAAAACTGAGGAATCTCCATGTCAATGAGAGAGAATCTGATTGACATTCAGTGGCATTGTAATCGCTGAACGCTTCGTTATCAACAATCTGGAGTTACCATTGACCAGAAACTGAACTTAGCCCAGCCCCGTCAGTTTTGAGGCTATAAGAACAGGTCAGAGACTTGGAATTCTGCAGCGAATAATTCACCACTTACCTCTCCAGTGTCCGTTCACCATCTGCAAGGCACGAGTCAGGAGTGTGTTCGAATACTTTTCACTTTCTTGGATGGGTGCAGCTCCAACAACACTCCAGAAGCTTAATACCCCAGACAAAGCAGCCCACTTGTTTCATACCCCATCTACTATCTTCAACATTCACTTCCTCTACCACTGATACACACTGACAGCCATATGTTCCATCTTCAAGATGCACTGTAGTAACTCACCAAAGATCTTCCGACAATGCTTTTCAAACCTGTGACCTCCCAACCAAGACAGTGTCTAATGTTTTGTGACGTATGCGATCTATGTTCTAAAAGAGATCTTTAGGTTTGAGTGGGTAGGTAGCCCAGTCAGAATCCCAAAATGCTTGTCAGCAGCACGCAAAGAAGGGCCAAGCAAAGAATAATGCGAAACAAGTTCCATTCATGGCATGCAAAAATGTCAACCAGTCCAAGAGGTAACTGCAGCATTACAGCTTGCAAATAGTACATGGCCACTTAACATGCAGTGAGGATGCCTCCAGAAAAGCTGAAGCCTTCACCTTTGTTAAATTGAAACACTCCAAAATGAATGGACAACGTGCACCTTATACCAAGATTGACAGTGGTGGAATTGCAAGAATTATCTCTTTATGCATTTTACGTGAAAAATACTCAGGAAGCCAGCACATTGCGTTGCAGTCTACTCAAGTTAAGCTAACTGCTTGCCACAGATCTGACGTCCCATGCATTAGCATTATCTGCCTTAAGCGCAATTATAGCTCCTTGGGATTGACTCCTGAAATATTTAACATTGCTGAAACAGATAGACCACCTGTTATGGTTTACAGTATTCATGGAGGTGCATGTTATGATCCGCAAGGTGACGAAGTTGCAAAGTGAACGATTCTAGGTGTGCAACATCAAATTAATCCATCACTTGGCTAACCTTTAACCAGATGTGATGTGACCAGGTGTGATACTATTGGCAACTTTAAAGCCGATACAGTGTTACATCTGAAAGTTGATCCCTAATCTACTATTGACACTCCCTCTAAACACAGCATTCACATTTAAGAAAAGCTCAAACTTTAACTGTATTCCATGGCACTGGGCAACATAATCTGTAAAGTCACTTATCATACTAATTAGTGTAATTCTCTTACTTGCACTTCGTTAAAAAATGGTACCGTACTTGTATGTTTATATCCAAGGTAACTGAACAATACACTAAAAAGATGTGTACACAGTATTACAATCCTGCACAATCTTCATCCTAAATTCTCAGGTGGCAAGTATTTTACCAAGCTCAGTACCAAGAATAGATATTGGTCCATACATCTTTCTTCAGAGTCATAAGAACTGATGACTTCTGGAACACGTTTTGGTATATTCAGTTTCCTCAAATTCCCATTTGGATTATCTATCAGCCAGGGTATATTCTAACAACAAATGGTTAGTATCATTGAGAATTTACCAGGATGTCACAGTTTCACAGATGACATTGCCGTTCTTGGAAGAAGAAAATGTGAGCATGACAGTAGTAAGAAGACATGATCTTGTTTTTAACAATAGTAAGTGTCAAATCAACATGTGTAAAATCAAGATAAAACGTTGTGGAGCTGGATGAACACAGCAGGCCAAGCAGCATCGGAGGAGCAGGAAAGTTGACGTTTCGGGTTAGGGTTAGGGTTCGGGTTAGGGTTTGAGACCCGAAACGTCAACTTTCCAGCTCCTCCGATGCTGCTTGGCCTGCTGTGTCCATCCAGCTCCACAACGTTTTATCTCAGATTCTCCAGCATCGGCACTTCCTACTCTCTCTATGAGTAAAATGAATTTCATTTATTCAATCTACTCATCAACTGGTATTTGACCTAATCCGACCAAAGTAGAAGATTTACAGAAGTCCACAACGTAAGACAAAGCTGCCTATAGTTTAACCTGTGATACTCTCAACCTTGTGACCAAGGTGTCTTCCCTTTGAGATCTTCTCTGCATATGTGCTCCATATGTATTGCAGGAATATTACAAGTGTATTTTTTGATCTTTCGATAATGCTTTATTATCTGGTATATACGGATTTCAATGTTATGATCCCACAAAGCTCACCGTGTTGGAAGTAGAATAATCAGAGAAAAGTCTGGAAGTCTGTCTGCTACAGGCTAACACATATTGGATTTAGCTCTGAGGTCCTTATGACAGTTCAGGCTAACTGCTCCAACATTGAAACAAAGACAAGGATGCAAAGTTTTCATATGTACCTATTTCACAAGAATTGTTCATGCTGACCATGATCCATTGCAAATCGTGAATACCTCTGAGAAGTGTGCCTCCATTACTACAATGTCTACTTGTGAAGATTCAAGGGTACGATTTAGGAGTGCAGTGCAAACTAAGTTCCTAAATAGCTATCTTTTGGCTGACTTGCGAACCCTACTCAGAACAAAAGCATTCCTTTCAATGAATATTGTTGAAACTGAACTGAAAGGTAGGCTTTTAGCATGAATTTTATACATTTTGGGGTCACAGCCAAACAGCAAATTCGGCAAATCCCATCGGATGATGATCAGCCACAACAGCTCAAAAAGATAATCACCTTCCGGTGGCTTGAACACATACAACAAGTCTTGAGGTAGTACATTCATTCTGGTTGTTCAGAGACCAACTAGGATTCTCTAAGCATGTAATTTTCAAAGGAAAATGAATTGTAATTCTGGAGACTGTCTCAAGACATGCCATATTTTATACGTGTAGGTCATAGGGGTGCAGAATAAGCAAAGAGATTGGTTTGTGAATCTGTATATTGGTTCAGCATTGATAAAGGCATTGATCATCCAGTCACGTTATGTGAAAGGTACCAATGCTAATCAACAATTTATAGAAACAGTGTGCATCGGTATGGGGAAAGAGGATAAGAATGTCACTAAAGCACAATGCTCATTTGGAGAGCCAATGCCTGCACTTTGCACCAAATGGTCTCACATGCTGTAACACTTCTGTGCTTTGAGAAAACCTTTCCTTTCATATAAGATTCGTTTTGAGCCATTGTGAAAGATTGTAACTTATATTTTCCATATCCAAGAGCAGAATTACATTCTAGTTACTGACTATTTCGCCAAATACCCTTTACTACATCAAATCAAACAGACCACTAGTGCAATAGCTGTTTATACATTAACTGCTACATGCAGTATGTCTCAACAATTTCTATCCCACAGTGGTCTGCAGTACATAGAAGGGTGAACTAAGTTGTGGAGGAAATGGGGATGTTGAACATTTTACTTCTTCTCACTTACCCTCAGAATAAAGGTTGTGCAGAACACATTGCTTTTATCATAAAATCCATGATCATTACATGTAAAGCAATTTTCCAATAATTTTGGACAGCTATGTTAAATCTATATACTACTCCTCTGGGTGTTCAGCAGCTGCCATGTTTGGGAGACATCCAAACATTTCTTCCCTCTCACACTCTTACCATCCAAACAGAGCACGAGACATCGATGGAAAGAAAGTGATTATGCCCTTGCACAATATTCTAATGCACATGCAGAGAATTATCACACTTTGAACCAGGACAATGCACGTGTGTTGAAACTCGCTCAAACACATTGGTTCATGGAAAAATACTACATCATTGTGTCCAGCCTTAGTCACATGATGTTGTAATGAGCAATGGTTAAGTCCTGCGGTAAAATGGATGATGTATCCAAACTGCAATTCATCGACCACTCATCACACAGGATGATGACTGAGTCCCTGAAGATACCATGCCAGACAACGACTATACATTCACAATAAATGAGATGCATCCATCAATGCATACAGATAGCACACCACAGGATGAATCTGCATCACTGGACCATGATGCTGTATAAGGACTAAATGTGGTCATGTATATCCACCAAGGTATTACCTGAATTTGTAGACAGAATATATCTGTACGCATCCCTGTACATGTTTATCAGAAAAAAATGGTTCCTGTCCTTAAAAAGAGGAAAGGTGATGTTGTATTCTGGCATAGATTACAGACCTGACTGGTTTGTCCCTTTTCAGGTAGTTATATGACATGTCTTTGTACTATATTGAAATGTCGCACATAGTTATCTGCTTCACCTTCAGTCGCGCTCTCTCTTTAATGGAGTCATTGTAAATAGTTTGTGTGTAATGTACAGTAATATCACAAAGCACCGAACATCGACTCTTAAGTATGTGGTCCTGTTGCCTTGTAAGTGGTTAACCTTGAAAACAGTTAGCCTTGTAAATAAACTTCAAGATAGCTGTCTCGCAAGAACTTGACTATTTATGGTATATTTACGTGGGCTATGATACAGAAAACCACATTAAGTTTTACACCTGAACAAAAAATAAAGTAATGAGTATGTTGGTAGTTACAAGATCAACACTTGACCCAGTCTCATAGTTATTTCAGTCTTTGAAGGTCTGGCCAGCTCATCCTCCCCTCAAGAGATCCAATCAAGTGAAATTTGACTGAATTCTTGGTTCTGGAGGCAATTTGTCAGGATTCCAAGGAGCATCTCATGTTCTCGAGGCATTTCCTGCTCGGGACAGGACATTCTGAAGGATTATGCTGAAGAACTCCAAGATTTTGACTCGTAGATATGATTCTGAGAGTGTGACTACATCAAACTGTTCCTCGACCAGACTTTGAGATGAATCTCTCAACTTAGTTATTACAGTGGCATAGTGATACTGTCACTGGATGTTAATCAGAGGTCTAGGCTCTGTGGACATTAGCTGACATTCCACCAGGACAATTGTTGGAATTTAAATTCAATGAATAAACGTTGAACGTAATGTGAATTTCAGTAATGGTGACCATAGCCAAATAACAATTGATGATAGTTTCATTGTTGTAAAAGACTCCATTTATCTTTAATACTTCCGCTATCTGGAGTAACAGGCAAGTATGTGCAGGAACATACAGTTGTGTTCAACTCCTGTCACGTCATTGCGTGTATTGCTGGCCGTTTTATCAGCCATTTTGGTGTCAGGATGAAGACGTGCATCATTCCTTTGACAAAGGTGAAAGGGCAAATATCAACTACACATCAGTCACAGATGCTTCCTGCAACCTATCACAGTCAGGTGATGCCTCAGGCCTCACCAGTGCATGAGATGGGGCCATTTTATGATGATGGATAATCACTCCAGTTGCTATAAAGCCAGCTGTTTTACCAATATTCTTTAGGGAAGGAGATCTGCTGTCCTCACCTGGTGCAACCTACGTGTAACTTCGGACCTGGAAAAATGTGGTTGACTCTTAACTGTTCTCTGAAATGATCCAGCAAACCACATCAAACCAGTTGAAGGACAATTGGGGATTGCCAATAAAAGTTTGTCTTGCCAGCTGTGGCCACATACCATGAAAAAAAGAAAAAATTGTTAATGAGAACTTTTAGTATTAACAGGCAGCTATTGCCTTTGTTCCTTCTTGATATGCAATGACTGTCAGTTGGAATTTATTTTCCATTTTTGAATTTTGCACGACTGAGTGGCACACTCATTTAGGTCATAAGATATAGGGACAGAACTAGCCCATTCAGCCCATCGATTCAGCTCCACTTTTTGATCATGGCTGATATGATTCTCAACCCCATTTGCCTAACTCCTCCTATTTGCCCTTATTAATCAAAAATCTATCTACTGTACCTCTGTTTTAAAGGTGCTCAATGACTTGGCCTCCACAGTTTTCCGTGGCAGTGATTTCCACAGATTCGCCACTCTCTGGCTGAAGAAATTCCTTCTCATCACAGTTCTGAAGGTTGCCCCTTCACTGGGTGGCTGTACTGTTGTATCCTTGTCTCTCCTACCGAAAACATTATCTTCACTTCCACTCTATCCAGGTCATTCAGTATTCTGTCAGTTTCAATGAGATTGCTGCTCATGCTTCTAAACTCTATCAAGTACACACTCAGAGTCCTTAAAGGCTCCTAATGTGGCAAGCCCTTCATTCCTGCTTGTAAACCTCCTCTGGATCACCTCCAACACCAGTACATCCTTTGTTAGATATGGGGCCCAAAACTGCTCACGTTATTCCAAATGCACTCTCGTCAAAGCCTTATACAGCCTGAGCAGTACATCCCTGCTCTTATATTCTAGCCCCCTCAATCGAACACTAACATTGCATTTGCTTTCCTGACTGCCAACTGAAGCTGCATGTTAACCTTAAGAGAATCCTTACTATAGGGAGGCTGTGATTGCATTACAAAAAATGCAGAGGTGGTTCAGAATGTTGTCTTGGCTGGAGCATTTCAGTTATGAAAAGAGACTAGATGGGCTGGAGTTTTCATTAGAGCAGAGAAGGCGCAGGAGAACATGATTTGAGGTGGACAGAATTATGTGGGGCGGAGGTAGGGTAAATAAGAAGAAACCTTGCCCTTTTGTAGAGAGATCATTAATCAGAGGGCATAAATTTAGGGTGAAGGGCAGGAGGTTTAAGAAGGGTCTTAGGAAGAATTTTTTCACTGAGAGGATAATGGACACCTGAAACTCACTCCTTGAAAATGTGTAAGAGGTGGGAACCATCACAACATTTAAGAAGTATTTAGATGATCACTTGAAGCACCCTATTTTGCAAGTCTGAGGACCAAGTGCTGAAAAATGGGACTAAAGTAGTGCTTGATGACCAGCATGGACACAATTAGCAAAAGGGCCTCTTTCTGTGTTGTAAAACACTCAGACTCTCTGTAATTTAAATGCATGATCATTGAGTTGATAGTGTGGTGTTATAACTGTTTAGCTGCTGTAGCCAAGATAACTGGATAGGAATCTGTAACCTTCTGATCTAACTGGCTCTTTTCTGATCTTTGGCATGGGTTTTGTTTTTGTCTCGAGGGGTGTGGATAGGGTGAATAGCCAAGGTTGTCTTCTGAGGGTGAGGGAGTCTAAACTAGAGGACATGTGTTTAACGTGAGAGGGGAAGGATTTAAAAGGGACCTGAGGGATAATTTGGTCATGCAGAGGGTGGTGCATGTATGGAACGAGCTGCCAGAGGAAGTGGTGGAGATGGATACAATTACTACATTTATGCATATATGAATAGGAAGGGTTTGGAGGGATATGGACCAGTAACTGGCAAATGAGACTAGGTCAGATTGGGACGTCTGGTCAGTGTAGATGAGTTGGATCGAAGGGTCTATTTCTGTTCTGTATGACTCAATGACCTCAAAAACATGTGGGATCTGAACCTGGGTCTCCTGGTTCAGCAGGAGGGGCCACTACCACTGCACCACAAGAGCCCTAAAAGGCCACCTATAGACTTTTTTTGATCATCCTGTTCAGCGCTATTTTTATACACCTCTGGAGTAGTTAGGACTTGAATCCTGGTCTCCCAGCTCAGAGATAGGGGCACTACCACTTCGTAAGGGTCTTCTTTTTACCAACTATTTTACAAATGTTAATCCTGACTTGCATGGAACCATTAATATGAATGTTCACGTTGATATTTTTCTTTATCAACCTGTTCTGAGATGTTATTGCACACCTCTGGAGCAGGTGGGAATTGAGCCCAGGTTTGAACAAGAGGTTGGGGGCTCTACTGCTGTGCCACAAGGGCCCTAAAAGGCCACCGGTATGTGTTTTGTTTTGTTTTTAGGACTGTATAAATGTACTGAATCCAACATTTGATGGGCAATAAATTAGTCACGAGAACAATTCTTTAATGCAGTATTTGTGTTAATGGAGCACTGTTTTTACTTTGCCAGGGTTATGCTACATTAGGCAATGAAGACTAATGGGGCTTTTGAGACACTTAACTAATCTATTTGTCAAGTCCCTCAAAAGCCCTATTATTCCTGTACTGTGTAGCACAATTCAAGCTTTTGTCTCATTATTGGTAATCAAATTTCAACTGCCTGGTATTCTTGCCTTTCCCATTTCCATATGTTTTCACCTGGCCTGAACCAATTGCAGACATTCCATTCCAGCTGACATAGGACTGTGGAGATTTAAAGAATGGCAGGAGACCATTTGGCCCATGCTATGACTTTAGATCAGTTTAAAACTAATCCCACTATCCTGCCTTCTCCCTAAAGCCCTGTGTTTTCAAATGTTTCAGCTATTTATCCACATTTTCCTGATAGCGTGCAGTGTTCATCTGCTTCTTGTGTCACCAGCATTCGATGCTTTAGCAACAATTCTTGTAAAGGATTTTCAAAAAAAAATCTTTTCCCACATTCTTAAGGACAACTTTAAATTACCCATTCTTGTCTACAGCCTTCCAAAGAAAAGTAAATGGTTATTCTCTTTTTATCCTCTTTAAAACTTAAGTTTCAAAGACCCAACTGTATTGCCTCTTGTTCGTTGGAAATAATTGCAGTATCTTGAGTCTTTCCTCTTCAATGACATAATCCTGGTGAATCTGTATCATATATTTTAGTATGGTTTTATATGTTTGCTGTACATGGGCTTTTGGTGGTACCAGGGTTTCAGCTAAAGAGGAATTGTCGTGTGAATGGGAGCTGAAAATGGAATTTGTAGTTCTGCTGTGAAAGTGACTAACATTAAGTTATATCATTGAGGGTGCTCTGAATTTTTCATCTTGTCATAGTCTTTGGCAGTGTGTTTCTCAGATAAAACTCACACTGAGCATTAATCGTGTTTACAAAAAAAATTTTTCTTTTGTTAACCTCTCTCTCATTCACTCTGTTAGAGCCTATTATAAAGGATGTAATAGTGTAGTATTTGGAAATTAATAATATAATTGAGCAGAGTCAGCATGGGCTTCATGAAGAGGAAATCATTTCTGACAAATTTATTAGATTTCTTTGAAATAACAAGTGGGAAGATACAAGGGAACCAGTAGATAGAATATATTTGGATTTCCAAAGGTTTTCAAGAAGGTACCATACTCAAGGCTACTTAGTAAGACGAGTATCCCACAATGTTGGAAGTCGTATGGGAAGCATGGGTAGAGAACTGGTTAACTTATAGAAGACAACATGTTGGGATAAAGGGAGTAAATAGTACCACAGGGATCAGTGCTGGGGCCTTAATTATTTACATTAATAAATTGGATGAGGAAAATGCAAGTACTTTAGCCAAGTTTGAGGATAACACAAAAATAGATGGGAAGACAAGTGGTGAGGATGGCGCACAGTCTTCAGAGGAATATAGACAGGTTCACGGTGTGGACAAAAACTTGGCAGATGGAATATAATGTGGGAAAATGTGAAGTTATGCACTTTGGCAAGAAGAATAGAGGAGATGAATATTATTTAATTTGAGAAAGACTGCAGAAAGCTGCAGTACAGAGGGATTTGGAGTACTTGTGCATGAAGCACCAATAGCTGGCATGCGAGTTCATTGAATAATAGAGAAGATAAATAGACTGTTGGCTTAGAATGTAAAAATGGGGAAATCTTGCGAAAATGTAGACCATATGAGAATACTGTGAGCAATACTGTTGAGAGCATCATAGATAAGAGTTTTAGTGAGGTGGTCACACCTCAGGTGCAGGCAGAGAGTAGCTGGGTGACCACTAGGAAAGGCAAAGGAAGTAGGTAGAGAGTGCAGGAATCTCCTGTGGTCATACTCCTCGAAAACAGGTATACCATATTGTTGGTGGGACGACAGTTCAGGGGAAAGCAGGAGTAGCCAGGTCAGTGGCACGATGACTGGCTCTGGCACTTAGTGGGAAAGGGTAAAGGTAAACAGGACCTTAGTGATAGGAGACTTGATAGTTAGGGGAACAGACGAGAGATTCTGTGGCTGCAGACAGGAATCCAGGATTGTGTGGTGTTTCCTGTGTGCCAGGGTCCAAGAAGTCTCAGAGCAGCTGTAGAATGCTCTCAAGGGGGAAGGTGAGCAGCCAGAAGTCATTGTGCAAGTTGGCACGGATGACATAGGTTGAAATAGTGATAATAGAGAGCTAGGAAAAATGTTAAAATCCAGGACCTTGACGGAGGTAATCTCCAGATTACTTCCAGTGCCACAAGATAGTGAGGGTAAGAACAAGACGATATGGCAGATGAATGCGTGGCTAAAGAATTGGTGCAGGGGGCAGGGATTCAGATTCCTGGATCATTGGGATCTTTTTTGGGGCAGAAGTGACCCATTCAAGGACGATGGGTTGCTCCTGAACTGGAGGGGCCCAATATCCTAGCAGGCAAATTTTGCTAGTGTTGCGAAGGTTTAAACTAGATTGGCAGGGCATGTGGGATCCTCAAAAGCAAGGAGGCAAATGCAAGGCTGGAAGGAGCTACAATAATCAGAAGTAGCAAATTCAAGGGACAGGTCAGGCTGGAACAGGACAGGGAGCAAGGAATGCCTGTTGGATTAAATTGCATCTATTTCAATGCAAGAGGGCTGACAGGTAAGGCCGATGAACTCATGGTGTGGATAGGTGTATGGAGCTGGGATATTATAACCATTACAGAAACGTGGCTAAGGGAGGGACAGGACTGGCAGCTTAATGTGCCAGGGTGCAGGTGCTTTAGGTGGGACAGGGGTGGAGGAACGAGGAGAGGGGGAGTTGCATTTTCGATTAAGGGGAATATCACAGCATTAGTCAGAGATGAAACAACTGAGGGATCATCCAGTGAGGTTTTGTGGGTGGAGCTAAGAAATAAGAAGTGGGTGGTGATGTTATTGGGGTTGTGCTATAGGCCTCCAAACAGTCAACGGGAATTAGAGGAACAAATATGCAGGGAGATTGCAGAGTCTTGCAAGGGAAATAGTGTTGTCATAATGGGGGATTTTAATTTTACTAACCTAGACTAGGACCTCCATAGTGTTAAGGGCTAAGATGGGGTGGAATTTGTTAAATGTGTTCAGGAAAGTTTTCTCGAGCAGTATATAGAGGGTCCTACTTCGGTAGGGCAAACTTGACCTACTCTTGGGAAATAGGGCAGGACAGGTGACTGAGGCGTCAGTGGGGATGCAGTTTAGAACCAGTGACTATAAATTTATTAATTTTAAAATAGCTACGGAGAAATGACAAAACTGGTCCATACGTTCAAGTTCCAATTTGGGGCAAGTCGAATTTTGATGGAATTAGACAGGAGCTTGGAGGGGTTGATTGGGGTAGTTTGTTTGCAGGCAAAGGGACCTCCGGCAAGTGGGAGGCCTTAAAAAGTGTGATAGCTAGAGTTCAAGGACTATATGTTCCTGTGAGGGTGAAGGGCAAGGTTGGCAGGAGTAGGGAACCCGGGATGACAACAGATATTGAAACTTTAGCCAGAAAAATGAAGGAGGCGTAGGCCGGGAACAGGCAGCAGGGATCAACGGAATCCCTGGAGGTATATGGGGGATACAGGAGTTTACTGAAGAAGGAAATCAGGAGAGCAAAAAGGGGCCACAAGATAGCTTTGGCTGAGAAGATAAGGGTGAATCCAAAGAGATTCTTTAAGTATATTAAAGGAAAAATAAATAACTAGAGAGAGAATAGGACCCCACAAGAACCAAAGTGGACATGTATATGTGGAACCGCACGAAATGGGTGAGGTCCTCAGTGAATATTTCTCCGCTATTTACTGTGGAGGAAGATGTGAAGACTTGAGAACTTTGGGAAGTTAGTGTCGGTATCTTAGGGTCAGTCCATTTCACAGTAGAGAAGGAGTTGGAAGTATTAGAAAGTATGAAGGTGGATAAATCTCCTGACCCTTATCAAATATATCCAAGAACCCTGTAAATAAATTGCAGGGGTCCTGGCTGATATATTTGCATCATTATTAGCCATGGGTAAGGTCTTGGAAGACTGGAGGGGAGTGAATGTTTTGTCCTTCAGAATCAGAATCCCTACAGTGTGGAAACAGGCCGTTCAGCCCAACAAGTCCACACCGACCCTTGGAGCATCCCACCCAGACCCATCCCCCTATAACTCATACACCCCTGAACACCATGGGCAATTTAGCATGGCCAATCCACCTAACCTGCACATCTTTGGACTGTGGGAGGAAACCGGAGCACTCGGAGGAAACCCACGCAGACACTGGGAGAATGTGCAAACTCCACACAGACAGTCACCTGAGGCTGGAATCGACCCCGGGTCTGTGGCACTGTGAGGCTGCAGTGCTAACCACTGAGCCACCGTGCCGTCCTTGTTCAAGAAGGGCTGCAAAGGAAAACCTGGGAATTATAGACCAGTAAGCTTAACATCTGTGGTAAGTAAGTTACTTGAGAAGGTTCTGGGGGATAAGATATACATACATTTAGAAAGACAGGGTTTGATTGGGAGAACACAGTGGGGATCTGGAGAAACACAGCAGGCCAGACAGCATCAGAGGAACAGCGAAGTTGACGTTTTGGGTTGGGACCTTTCTTTCTGAAGAAGAAGTTGACATCCAAAATGTCAACTTCCCTGCTCCTCTGATGCTGCCTGGCGTTCTGTGTTCCTCCAGCTCCCCACTGTGTTATCTCTGGCTCCAGCACCTGCAGTTCTTACTATCTCCCAGGGTTTGATTGGGAGTAGTCAGCATAGCTTTGTGCATGGAGGATCATGCGTCACAAATTTGTTAGAGTTCTTTGAAGTGACCAGGAAAGTTGATGAGGGCAGGGTGGTAGATGTAGTCGATATGGATTTCAGTAAGGTCTTTGATAAGGTTCCACATGTTAGCCCTGGAAGGTTAGATCGCATGGAATCCGTGGAGAGCAGGCAGATTGGTTACACAATTGGCTTGATGGTAGGTAGCAGGGAGTAATAGTGGAAGGATGCTTGTGGGACTGGAGGTCTGTGACTAGTGGTGTGCCTCGGGTCAGTGCTGGGCCCTTTGCTGTTTATTATCTATATGAATGATTTGGATGAGCATATTCAAGGCATGGATAGTAAGTTTGCGAATGACACTAAAATAGGCGGTATTGTGGACAGTGAGGAAGGTTATCTGAAATTGCAGCAGGATCTTGATCAGCTGGGGAAGTGGGCCGAGAAATGGCAAATGGAGTTTAATATAGATAAGTGTGAGGTGTTGTGTTTTGAAAAGTCAAATCAAGGTAGGAGTTTAATGGTGAATGGTAGGGCCTTAACGAGTGTAGTGGAACAGAGGGACCATGGAGTTCAGGTGCACTGTTCTCTGAAAGTGAAGTCACAAGTAGACAGAGCAGTAAAGAAGGCTTTTGGCACACTGGCCTTCATCAGTCAGTGCCCTGAATGATGAAGTTGGGAAGTTATGTTGCAGTTGTACAGGATAGTGGTGAGGCTGTGCTTGGAGTACTGTGTTCAGTTTTGGTCACCTTCCTGGAGGAAGGATGGTATTAAACTGGAAATGTGCAGAAGAATTTTACAATGATGTTGCCAGGACTCAAGGGACTGAGTTATGGGGAGAGGTTGGACAAGCTAGAACATTTTTCTTCAGAGCTTAGGAGACTGAGGGGTGCTGAGGGGTGTGTAAGATCATGAGAGGTGTGGATCGGGTGAATGCACTCAGTCTTCTTCCCAGGGTTGGGGAATCGAGGACTAGAGGGCATCAGTTTAAGTAAGGGGGGAAAAAATACATGGAACCTGAGGGGCAGCTTTTTTGCACAGAGGGTGGTATGCATTTGGAATGAGCTGCCAGCCGGTACATTAACAACATTTAAAAGGCATTTGGACACATACATGGACAGAAAAGGTTTGGACGGATGTGGGCCAAGTGCAGGGAAGTGGGGTTAGCGTGGATGGACATTTTGATTGGCATGGACCCATTTGAGCCAAAGAGCCTGCCTCCATGTTGTAGGACTCTATGACTCCATGAGTTTGGGTATCTTATCTAAGGAAAGAAATACTGGCATTGGAGGCAGTTGAGAGATATGTACACTTGGTATTAAGGTTGGGTATTAGCATGAATAAAGGATTGGCTAACTTTAGTGGGGAGACAGTGATATTGTGATAAGGTCACTGGACTAGCAATTCTGACTCCAGACGCTGTCTCCCTCCCTGTTTTGAAGTTTACTGTGAAGGGATGGGTAAGAACTGATGGCCTAATCAATGACACCCATATTCTATGAGTGAATTTTTAAATAAGCAGAAGACAGAGTTGGGATAAAGGAGCATTTTCAGGATGGCAACCTGTTACTAATGGAGTGCCATAGGAATCCGTGCTGGCACTACAATTATTTACAAAATAAATGACATGAGTGAGAGAAGTGAATGTATTGTCACCAGGTTTGTAGGTGACACAGAAATAGCTGAGTGGACACAGAGTGAGGGCGACGAAAAGAAACTAGAGAAGGATATGAAAATCCGAAAGAGCTGTGGATGCTGTAAATCAGGAACAAAAACAAAAATTGCTGGGAAAGCTCAGCAGGTCTGGCAGCATTTGTGAGGAAAAAAATCAGAGTTAACGTTTTGGCGCGGTGACCATTCCTCAACTGTTCTGATGAAAGGTCACCGGACCCGAAACGTTAACTCTGGTATTTTTCTTTGCAATGCTGTCAGACCTGAGCTTTCCCAGCAACTTTGGTTTTTGTACAGAGGGATATGGATGGGTTAAATGAGTGAGCAAAAACTTGGAAGATGGAATATAATGTGGGAAAATGTGAGGTCCTGCACTGTGGCAGGAAGAGTAGAGGAGTTGAATATTACTTAAATGTGGTAAGACTGCAGGAAGCTGCAGCACAGGAATTTGGGTGTTCTCATACATGGAGGTGCCAATAACTAGCACCCAAGTTTAGTGGGTAATAGGGGAAACAAATGGACTGTTGACCTTTATTTCAATGAAAATGGAGTATTCCAAATAGGGAGAACTTGCTGATACTAATCTTGCTAATCAGATCACACCTAGAATTATGTGAACAGTTTTGG
>JAHRHZ010000056.1:1765233-1782603 GCA_024137785.1 Ginglymostoma cirratum | reverse complement strand
CATTTCCTGCTCCTGTGATGCTGCTTGACCTGCTGTGTTCATCCAGCCCCATGCTTGTTATCTCGGATTCTCCAGCATCTGCAGTATCTTTTATCTTTGAGGGTTTTCAGATCAGCCATGATCTCATTGATGGGCTGAAGAACCTATGTCTTATGGTCTCTCAAATTTTGCGTAGTCTAACCAGGAGTAGCAGTGCGGAGTTTGTTGGTTAGAGAACTGAGGCCTGGGGGTGCCTTTACTGGTTAGTTACAGAGAAAATACTCTGAAAGGATAGTAGGCTGCCAGCTCTGGTGGGACTGCTTTCTGACGGTTTGTTGTATTATCTCCCATCCTCACGCACCCTGTCCAGCCAAACAACCTCAATAACCCATCTCCAGTATTCTTATAACTAATAGATGCAAGTGTTCAAAGAAAATGAGTTTCTCCTGAGTTGCTCACAGTGTCCAGGAAGTTAATCCAGGAGGGTTTGCAATATTATGAGATATTGTGATCAGTGAGATGGTGTGCATGTGGGTGTGTGTAGGTGGATAGGGGCGTGCGGGTTCACTTGTGGCTAAAGTGTCTTGGGCAACCATTGATTTAATGTTTTGGTGGTGCAACTATGTGTGTATGCTATTCAGGGGTGTTCTGTGTGTACCAGTATTCTGCATATGCTACTCTGGTTGCATTTCTCAGGGTGGAAAATCTGTGGTCTGATGCTGCAAATAATATCACTTTTGAGCATACCAGACTAAGGGAATAAATTGAAAGGTCATGGTGCCTGTTTTCTGCCATTTTATCTGTCTTAGCATTCTGCTAACTGAGAGCCTCTATTATTTGCAGATCAAAGCTAGTTAGTCCAAGAAAACATGTGTGTCATGAATTATAGCAAAGAAACTTGATTGTTTTGGTACATTTTTAGCAACAAAATGTTTCAGTTCTCATTTCTCATGCTAAAGAAAGCTAATGCATGCCACTGCTCATAATTCACATTGATAAAATAAAAATGCTAAAATGAAAGCTGAACTAGTAAAATGATCTTTATGACAAATTTGAAAAAAGATGACAGCAGTCATGTTGAACTAATTTTCTGCCACTGAGTGGCTTGTGGATTATTTATTTTATATTTAAGCAGTTCGACCCGACATCTTTTGTGCTCAGTGTCAACCTTCAGCAGCCATTTTGGTGATGATATCCAGGTAGTGTTACTGATTGCTGGTTACTGCTTTCACATCCTAGTCCAGACAGATTTTTTTTTCTTGGCATCTAGTTTTGAGTGAATGTTTAGGTTATCACTTCATCTGGGTGATAATATTCATTGCAATGTTCAGTTTTAGATTAGTTAACAGTTTTGATTTTGGTTTTTAGAATGTTATACCCCTTTCACTTTGACTGTCCAACATGCATACACCGTTAAGAAGGTGGCAATATTGTCAGAACTGATGTCTCTTGGTGGCCACCCTTGACTGTGCACAAATTAGCGCAGATCAAGGGACCACAGGCCATTAGTTGACCACTTAAGGGACTTACTGACAAAATGATAAAATTTTGGCCTTCCCATCCATCTGAACTCTACTGGAGGTGGCTTCTGGCATTCCACCATTTTGCCAAAATAGGTTCCCCTCCTACCTCTGAGCCCAGATGATTTTGTCCATTATCTTGTTTGTTCAAGGTGTCTGATTCCTTGAGACTGAGGTCGTGGCTATTGTGGAGTGTATTTTGCAGTTGTACTGTTTCATTATAAATATTTTGGATGTTTCTGATGAATGTATTATGGAACTTGAAGATGTTAGTACTTTCAATGTCAGGCAGTCATTTAACTAGGTTCTCTTTATAGGCCCATTTGCAAACTATACATAATTAGGAGCACTTTGCGTCAATACAATTTTTGGAATACAGGTATGGCACAAAAATTTAAGTAGGTCAAGACAATGTTGTGAGAAATTATTGAGGTTTACTGTATTGTATATAACTATGATGAAATATTTAGCATCAGATGTTAATGCTCATTGTGGGTTGGAAGCGTTGGGGCACGGTTAGCTTATTTGGCTAGGTGCAGGTGTATTGTTCCTTGAAAGTGGAGTCACAAATAGACAGGGTAGTGAAGAAAGCATTTGGTACACTTGCCTTTATTGGCTAATGCATTGAGCATAGGAGTTGGATGTCATGTTGTGGCTCTACAGGACCGTGGTTAGGCCACTTTTGGAATCTTGCATTCAATACTGATCTCCTTGCTATAGGAAAGATGTTAAACTTGAAAGGGCTCAGAAAAGATTTACAAGGATGTTGCAGGGGTTAGAGAGTTTGAGCTATAGTGAGAGACCGAGTAGGCTGGGGCCATTTGTCCTGGAGCATCGGAGGCTGAGTGGTGATCTTATAGGAGTTTAGAAATAATGAGGAGCATGGACAGGATGAATAGCCAAGGTCTTTTTCCCAGGGTAGGGGAGTCCAAAATTAGTGGGGATAGCTTTATGGTGAGAGGGGAATGATTTAAAAGCCCCCTAAGTGGTAACATTTTTATGCAGAAGGTAGTGCATGTATGGAATGAGCTGCCAAAGGAAGTGATGGGAGCTGGTACAATTGCAACATTTAAAAGGCATCTAGATGGGTACTTGAATAGAAAGGTTGAGAGGGATGTGTGCCAAATGTTGGCAAATGGGACTAGATTAAGATGGATGAGTTGGACCAAAGGGTCTTTTTTCATGCTGTATAACTGTATAACTCAGTAGTTAAACATAATATCAACAACGTGAGTTCATTTCCTTTTCTTGCCTGAGACCTGTCTCCACATCCTCCCACTGACAGCACAAGGAAATGGCAAACGACCACTAACATAAACTACCAAGAAAATAGCTCAGGATGAAGCTGCAGCAAACAATGAGTCAAATTCTTACCTTCATGCAGAGCACACAATTGATAAAATTAAGGCTGATGCAAAAGAGGACTAGGAGCAAGCCATTTGGCTCTTTGAGTCTTCACTACCATTCAGTGTGATCATGGCTAATTTTCTATCTTAACTGCACATTCTGACCTGTTCCTGCATCCTTTAATTCTGTTAATATCCAAAAATCTATTTGTTTCTATTTTGAATATGTACAGTTGTTAACATACATGGCCCTCTAGGCTTAAAAAAAAATTCCAGAGAACCACAATTCTGACTGAAGGGTTTCTTCCTCATCTTACATAACCCTTCCAAGCTCCTTCCATGGCTGTACAAAGACCACCACGGTGTTAGTAACATAAAGTGGAAAAAAAATGCCAACGTTTTTCGTGATAGTAACTGCGAGCAGGCTGACGACTGAAAGATAAACAGCTACTTTGGCCAATTGAGAAGAAAAGAAGAGAATTTGGGGAGGAGAGGATCAATAGATATATCTATCACACTGGAAGAGTAAATGGGTGAAACTCTAGAACAATGAGCTACTGATTCAAATATTTTGATTCGGCCCTTGCTATAAATTTAATTTAGCTTTCCGAGCCCTGGAATTTATCTTAATTTAAGAGGAGCCATGGTGACTGAATAATTGTGCATTTGGCTCCTGATGTTGACGTGCCTGCTTTGACAGTCATTCAAAGCATACATTGCAATCTGCAATATCTTGAAAGGGTGGTACTTTTGCTGACATTTGGAACAAGTGTGTTTCCTTTTGTAGAATTTGTGATTCTACTGTTTTACTTTGGTTTAAGAATTTACGACCCCCTCACAGCATTAAATGTGAAGGTATGCTTGTTAACATAGGGTGAGGGGAGTTTGACAGATATACCTATAACCAGATATAATATTGCATAGCCTCTAAAATGGCTAGGTTCCTAGCTTGTTGGCTAACTGGACATGTCACGCAGAACAGTACTACTTTGTGCATTGAGAAGAAAACAAGTGCCTTTCTGCAGTTTTGCTTGTCTAGCTTGCTGAGCAGGATGCTGTCAAAGGGAAAACAAGCTGCAGTTTAGGTCTTCCTTCTGTCAGTGGGAGAGATGTTAAAGTAATAGCAAATTACACCACCCACTCACTTTTTCAGCAGGGCATGGTTTAATTTAATTTCTAAAGTTGTGGAAAGTCTATTACTTAATTGGCACCATTAAAATTGACTGGTGTTCCAAGAGAAAAAGTGCTGCTGAGGAGTAAAATCAGGACACTGATTCCCCTCTTGATTTATTTATTTGCAGGACTGGTATGTGAGAAAGGGAGACTGAAATCCAAGTTATTCATTTGAACATAAACGATTTAAGCTGCCTGTCAGGTGGAAGGGAGCTGAAGAGACATACCAGATGTAATGCTGGAGGCAAAAATTGCAGCACTGTAACATTTTAAAAATATGTAATGACACGGGATGTTAAGAAGAAATGCATGTATATATTTTCAACAGTTTTTCCAATTTCTCATATTGATTGTAAGCAAAAAGCATTCATTTAAAAAAAAGCATCATTTGTGGCTTTAATTGCCTGTTTTTCTACAACAGTTCTTTCTACATGGTTGTGTCCAGTGAAATATCGACTGATGCTCAAGTCCTGATCTGCTTATTTGGTTTGTTTCAGACACGCCAGCAATTAAATGCTTTGTTTCACTTCGACTCTTTACTCACCCCCCAACAACGAGGTGTATAAGTTTGGATAAGTGCCAACCTGTGCCAGAAAGCCAGTGACTAAATGTCTAATGTGGTGACATCTCATTTCATATTGTATCGTACAAATACTTCAATTTGCTATTTTGTTTAAATGCTGCTGCTTCATGAATTGGGAGGAAAGATGGGACCAGGAGGTGATGGAACAGGGTGGAGTGGTGTAGTATAGCTTAGAGCACACATGCCAGAAAATTGTTGAAAAAAAGATATATTTGTTGTGTAGTGCAATCACCTGCGCAAGGTGTGGCGGTCCTTATGCTTAAAGCCCCCTCTGTTCAATGGCAAAAATAGCCAAAAATATCCGTATTAGAGCATGAATGATAGAAAATAGTCTTACGTTTGAACATGGACAAGTGTATTCAGTGTCACTTCTGATGGAAAACCTTGACAGTGATGGGCAACACTGATGGTGTGACTTTTCCACCCTATGGTTGCCAACATCAGGTGTTAGTGATAAATAAAATGTACCCAAAACTTTTGTATTGTAGTGACTGCTTTTTGCAGTCAAGATGTAATAAACAAATTGTTGTTGGTGGCTATGCAGTTAAACACTTTGTAGCTGTTTAGCAATTATCCCTCGTGCTCAATGTCTTACAGTGTCATAGCACTTACTTCATACCCTGAGACAAGAGAAACAACTAAGTAGCTTTTATCCATGTGCTGTTTCTTCAAAAGGCAACCACAGTTTTTTTTTGTTGCCCTAAGTATGATGCGTTTTGAGGTTGAACTAAATCCCAAAGCTGCAGTGCATCTATGTGCCAGTCACTTTGTGATGATTGGCCTTTAGCTTACTGAGGAGAGAGCTGCAAGCTATCATGGTGTCTGCAACAAAGACGTTGTATTAGACCAGATTTTTTGAGGAGTGCCAATCATTTTCAGACTGCCATTCTGTTCCTCCTTTTTATCGTTAGGAGAGATCCCCACGTGGGAGATTTTGATCAGGTCTCCTTCAAAAGTGCAGAGTCATACTTTGAATCTGAGAGGTCCCACGGTAGTACACGATAGCCAGGGGAAGACAAAACTCACCATTTTCCGCAGCAGTCAGTTTTCTCTAATTTAAATGTCCAACATCACAGACAGCCACTTAGTTACCCTTTCTCAGTAGCTCGCTATGTTCTGCTATCCTTACCTGGTCTGGTCTGGCCCACATGTGACTCCAGACCCGCAGCAATGTGGTTGACTCTTAACTGCCAATCCCAGCCAGTGATGACCTCATCCCATGAATGACTAAAAAGAAACTCCAAAATCAGGTATCCTAAGCATGTGGCCAGCCATCGGAATTGGCTTTGGATGAACATGGTCTCCGTTGGTGCTGTTAACTGCTTCAACTATGCTGATGTTAAAAATATGCCTGTTTCCCCCAGTTGATGTGGAGAATCCTTCTGAAAAGGTGTTGATGGTACTTATCAAAGACCTTAGGGTGGTGTCTATATGTAGACCAAGTTTCTGAGCCATGTAGAAATGTCAGAAAGATGACTGCCTTATGGACAAACATTTTGGTATCAGCACAGACGTCAAGGTCATTGAAGAGTCTTGTCCTTGGGTGTCTGAATGGAAGTGGTGTTGGTCCAATAGTAGTGATACAACAACAAATTTAGAAAAATTTTGTTGGGAATTGGAAGATATTTTTCGAGTCTTGAGCGGCACGGTGGCTCAGTGGTTAGCATTGCTGCCGCACAGTGCCAGGGACCTGAGTTCGATTCCAGCCTTGGGCGACTGTCTGTGTGGAGTTTGCACATTCTCCCCGTGTCTGCGAGGGCTTTCTCTGGGTGCTCTGGTTTCCTCCCACAGTTCAAAGATGTGCAGGGTAGGTGGATTGGCCATGCTAAATTGCCCATAGTGCCCAGGGATGTTTAGGTTAGGTGGGTTAGATATGGGGAAATACAGGGATAGGGGAATGAATCTGGGTGGGATGTTCTACGGAGGGGCGGTGTGGACTTGTTGGGCCGAATGGCCTGTTTCCATACTGTAGAGATTCTATGATTCTGTGATTCCAAGGCAAGTGTGAGGTTCGGGTGCCAGAAGGGTAGGATACCAGGTGGGTAGAGGTTAATGTATCAGGTAAGTATTTTACCAGATTAACAGCGTTTTGGGGCTCAAGGTAGTAAAGGGGCCAGGTAAGTACTAGATTGTTTAGGGATGTATGGCAGATGTTGCGTTGGCAGTGGGAGATGCACTTCCATTAATGCAGTCACCTGGGGGTGCTTGCCATTATTATCTCAGGTACTCCTACCACATTTCTCTTATCAGTTTCCAGGGTTGCTGAAGGGAGGAAATTGGTCTGGAGCCAAGGCCATAGTATTTGCTTTTGACCAGTTGACAGGGCAGTGCCCATCCTGATGAATGTGCTAGGGAAGGCAGGAACAAGGTGATAGATCTCACTGATAGAGATAAAAGGTAATGCAGATGCTGGAGAATCCGAGATAACAAGCATGGGGCTGGATGAACACAGCAGGTCAAGCAGCATTAAAGGAGCAGGAACTCACTATCCAATTTACCCTGCTACCTGCTAACAAATTTCACTTTGGGCAGAGCAGTGAATAAAATTCAATTCTTGCTGTCAAATTAAAATTTTTATTGTGTTTAATTTAGAGGTGAAATCATCAACAGTTGGGCAATCATGCATATAGAGGAGGAGGTCTGGCCAAAATTAAGACACGTTCTCATTGTAATATGAAATCAGTCTTGAATTCACTTCAGTGCAGGAAGCACTCTGTGTATACATAGCTTTCTTTCATCACTGCTAATTAACATTGCCTACAATAATCTATTAACTTGAATAGAATCAAGTTGAGGTGTACCTGGGTTTTTATTTGATTCTCCTTGAAGGATATTGCAGTCAGTTGTATTTTTTTTTCTTGCTGCTGTGGCCACTTTTGTAAAAATATACTTTGTTAAATCTGACCTAAAACTAATGGGAGTTTTAGAATGTCATGCAACAGAACAAATGACAAAAGATGAAGATTTTCTGTGAAAAAAAATTGCTTTCATCTTTAGTAATATGTGAATTTCTTCATAGCTGAAATCCTGGCCACTAAAGAATGCCACATTCTGTTAAATGGTATTGGACTTGGAATTGCCCCACAGGCAGCTTACATCTTAGAATTCAGACTGATTTGTGATTATTTATACATATTCTAGAAATGTAACTAAGTAGAATAGACAATGGAGAATGTTAACAGTGATCACAAATTCTATGATTATTCTTGTTTTCAAGGATAGATTTTGCTGTGTTAATATGCTTTTTGATCTGTCCGGTCAACTGGGGGGAAAAAAAAATTTCCAGCATAAAATAGAATCATAGCATGTTATAGGTCAGAAGGTTACCATCATCCTATACCTGCATTCATATTCCTACAAGTTTTCTATCCATAGCTCAGGTACCCACATTGTGTGAAACATATGATTTCACAAGATGATGATGGATTGTCAAAAAAATTTCATTCTCCTCTGCTGGTTGTAGTGCTGATGATGAATTATGGTTATTTTACATGTGAAAAGAATAATAATGATCGACGTCAATAAGCTACGTCAAGCAGAATTACTCTCCTATTTAATGTGGCAAATCTAGGTTACAGGGTCTCAAATCACTGACCTTAGACTTCTCATCCACAAGTTTAGCTAACTTGTCAAATAATTTAATTACCTTGGTGAAGTGTGATCAGGGCACTAGTTCTGCAGTTAATATTTGTTAAATATACCACTTAATCATCAAAACATGAAATGAGTAAAGAAAAACTAATGAGATATTCAGACCAGGAGTTCCCAGTGAGTTCTGAACAAGATCGTTAAAATTCTGTCAGCACAAACTTGGTCTGAAAACCTACTTGATTTCGTGTTGTATCTCTACAATAAGGACAACTATCGTTGGGGCAGCATTTATTGCCCATCCGTAGTTTCCCTTGAGAAGGTGGCGATGAGCTGCCTTCTTGAGCGACTGCACTCCTCTTGGTGTAGTTGCAATGTGGTTAAGGATGGAGTTTCAGTTTTTTAACCCATCCACATGGAGGAATGGCGATATATTTCCACGTTAGGAGTAGAGTCGTACAGCACGGAAACAGATCCTTCGGTCCCATGCTTCTGCGCTGACCAGAAATCCCAATCTGACCTAGTCCCATTTGCCAGCATTTGCCCTGTCAACCCTTCCAATTCATGTACCCATCCAGATGCCTTTTAGATGCTGCAATTGTATCCACCTCCACCACTTCCTCTGGCAGTGCATTCCATATACACATCACCCTCTGCATGAAAAAGTGACCCCTCGGGTCCTTTTTAAATCTTTCCCCTCACCTTAAACCTATCCCTCTAGTTTTGGACTCCCCTGCCCTAGGAAAAAGATGTCTGTTCACTCTGTCCATTTCACTCATGATTTTATAAACATCTATAAGGTCACTCCTCAGCCTCTGATGCTCCAGGGGAAAAAAGCCTCAGCCTATTCAGCCTCTTCCTATAGCTCAAACCCTCCAGTTCTGACAGCATTCTTGTAAATCTTTTTTTGCACCCTCTCAGATTTAACAACATCCTTTCTGTAGAAAGGCAACCAGAATTGGATGCAGGATACAAAGTGTCATTGAACCCAAATGTGAACTCTTGTTTTTTCCTTCACAGATGCTGCCAGACCTGCTGAGCTTCTCCAGCAACTTTGTTTTTGTCCCTTTCTTCTAATTTGTAGAGAATACATGCCTGGTTTGCCCAGTCTCTCCTGATAGGACAGTCCTGCCATCTGGGGAACAAGTCTAGTGAAACTTGGGAGCATTCCCTCTGTTGCGTTAATTTCTTGACTGAGTTAAGGAGATCAAAACTGCTCACTGTGACTCTAGGCGAAGCCTAACCAGGCTCTTATACAATTGAAGGAAGACTTCGCTGCTCCTGTACTCAAATCCTCTTACCACAAAGAATGCTAACATTCCGTAAACATTCCTACTAGTTTGCTCAGCTCTTTTACCCATGTTTGAACTAAGGCTGTTACGAGATTAGGAGCTGAGTGGCCCTGGTAGAACCGAAGCTGAGCATCATTAAGCACATTGCTAGGCAAATGTTGTTTGATAGCACTGTTGATAACTCCATTCATTATTATACAGATGACTGAGAGTAGAATGGATAGGGTGGTATTTAGTTTGGTAGATTTGTCCTGATTTTTGTGTATGAGATGCATCTGGGCAATTTGCCACAGTGTTAGTTAGATAAACAATGTTGTGGTTGCGTTTTTTTATTAGGGAATCCCTACAGTGTGGAAACTGACCTTTCAGCCCAACAAGTCCATGCCGAATTTCTGGAGTGCATCCAACCCAGACTCACCAAACTCCTCCTGCCAATCCCTGTAACCTTACATTTCCCAGGGCAAATCCACCTAACCTACAAATCCCCAGACACTATGGGAAATTTAGCATGGCCAATCCACCTAAGCTGCACATGTTTGGACTGTGGGAGGAAACAGAGCACGCAGAGGAAACCCATGTAGACACGGGGAGAATGTGTAAACTCTACAGAGGTAGTTGCCCGAGGCTGGAATTAAATCCGGTTCCCTTCGAGTGTAGCTCCCTGATGCCGCCACCTCTGTTACCCAGGTTAGACCCAGGGATGGTTGTGGTGTTGCCTGAGACATGTCTGTGAAGTACGGTTCCCTGAGTAGTTCTGTGAGATAGCCTTCCCAATTTTAGCACAAATTCCAAGCTAATAGTAAGGAGGACTTTATAGGGTCAACGTGGCTGAGTTTGCTATTGTTTGAGATGCTTCGGTCAATGCCGTTTTTTTTTTTGAGACATTTTAGTAGTTAGATTTTTTTTAACAATTGAGTGAATTGTTAGGCTATTTCAGGGTCCATTTAACAGTTAAACCCACTGCTGTACGTCAGGAGTCACATCTAGGCCGGACCCAGTAAGGACCTTCTGAATCAGATGGGTTTTTAATGATGGTCGATAATGGTTTCATGGTCATGATTAGACTTTCAATTTTTAAAAAAATCAACCCACCAATATGCCATTGCTTCCCCTGCACTTCAGTGAAGCTGAAAAAATAACCCATCCAAGTTCAGAAACAAGGCTTCATTATTGCTTTCAAGTCAATGCCTATGAGCTCTTTGGATGAGCACTGATTGCATCTGGTGCACTGAAACATTTCCATACAACAGCTGTTGGACCAAAATTAAAATTGAAAATGACAGAAATATGCTGCAGGCCTGTTAGCATCTGTAAGAAGATCATTCAACAGTATGTTAATCATGGAAAACCCCTCAAACTGTGAAGTCAAAACATTGAGTTGTATCTTTTGCTGGGATATCATTTTATGCTTTTATTTCAGAATTCCAAAATTTATAAGATTTTTAATATCCAAATCAAAGATGTATTATGGGTACCATTATTTCTTTTGTTTGAATGTCCTGATAACATTTTGCATTCTTCTGTCCTCACTCCAATATGTAAAATACTCTGAAAAATAGCGACCATGGATTTGCTTATTGCTTCACTCATTTCTTTAAGAACGCTTGTATGCTCCATCTGGCCCATATGCCTTATAAAACATTTCATTCCTGTGTGTTTTCTTACCATGTGTTTTATTCAAGTGTACTTCTTTTATAGATTCCTGAACCTGAATAACCTGTTCATATCCAGATTCCTAGTCTTCACTTATTAAAACTGATCTGAAGAATCTGGTTTGCACGTTGATCATAACCTGATCCTCTGTAATACTTTTCTTTTCAGTTTACCTTTTAAAAGACCAGTGTGGCTTCTATTTACTGCCGAGTACTAGATTGGCTTAAAAAGTTACAAGTTAGGTACCAGGATTCTGGTTTGCTGCTCTTCTCGGGGTGCCTCTCCATTTTATAGTACAACTGCTGCATTTTATGGGGCAGAGCACGCTATTCAGACTTGGATGGCTTTATACTCACCGGATCATGGAAACAAGGAAAAATTTGTAGTGCAGAAGGATCCTGTCATGCGTGCACTGGTTGAAAAAGAGTTTTGCCTTCCAGGTCTTGGTCTGTGACCCTGCAGATTACAGTACTTCTTGGTGAAGAACGTATCTGCTCACATCTACACTGATGCTTCCACCAACCACTTTAAATCTGTGCCCCCTACTTGTCATCCCCTGGCAAACTGAAATAGCTCCTTCCTAACCACTTCATTTGGGTTGCTGGTAAATTTTTCCACCTCAGTTAAATTTCCTGTCAGCCTCCTCTGTTCCAAAGCCAGTGACCCTAACTATCCACCATTTTTTCGTAGTTAAGATTCTTAATTCCTGACAATATTCTCATATGATTACATCTACTCAGCAATATTATGCTAATTATGGATTTGTGTGTTATTCTGCATTATTCGTGATGTAAAGTGACTGCAAAGCCAGTTTAGGTGAATTCAGTCCCATTATTCAGTTAAAAATTAAGGTGTTTTCATGCAACAAAATAGCATACAATTGAGAGCTAAGACAAGCCACAAAATGGGAATCAAGGAAAATGAAAACCCATTGATGTGATGATTTGCTGCAGTGATTGTGCGCAGATATCATACGCCAAAATTGGAGTGCCCAAGGCCCAACTACAGGCAAGTAGTTTGATTTGAGGTGGGCATACGATATTCCAAGGCATTATTGAAGAGAGTTCTTTCTGATATCTTGGCCACTATTTATTCCTCAATCAATGTATGATGATCTCTTTAATTGGTGTTTCTGAAATGTTGTTAATCTCCGGATTACTGCCTGAGCCACGTGCAAATTGGCTTAGGGATAAGAAAATTATGGAAGTAAACACGTGGCTAAGGGAGTGGTGTGGGAAAGAGGGGTTCCATTTCATGGGGCATTGGCATCAGTTTTGGAACCGGGGGGATCTGTACGGATGGGACGGTCTCCACCTGAACCGATCTGGAACCAGTGTTCTGGCGAAAAGGATAAATAGGGTGATCACTAGGACTTTAAACTAGTGGGTCGGGGGGAAGGGAAAGGGAAAACGATAGGGAGTATGGTGGTAAATAAAAAGGTAAGCAGCAGGTTAGCATGTGTGCAGGAGGGTTTAAGTTCAAGGCAGACTATGAAAGAAGCAAAAAGGAAGGATAACTCAGGAGATGTTATTAGAGATGTTGGAAATCATGAGGATAAGAAAGCTAGCATAAAGGCACTTTACCTGAATGCTCGCAGCATTTGTAACAAGGTTGATGAGTTCACGGCACAAATCATCGCGAATGAATATGATTTGGTAGCCATTATGGAGACATGGTTACAGGATGGTCACGACTGGGAGTTAAATATCCAGGGGTAACAGACTATTCGGGAGGACAGATAGGAAGGTAAGGGAGGTGGTGTAGCTCTGATATTCAAGGACGACATCAGGGCAATGCTGAGAGATGATATAGATTCTGTGGAGAATGAGGTTGAATCGATTTGGGTGGAAATTAGAAATTCTAAGAGGACAAAGTCACTGATAGGCGTAGTCTATAGGTCACCAAATAATAGCATCACATTAGGGCGGGCAGTAAACAAAGAAATAACTAATACCTGTAAAAATGGTACGGCAATTATCATGGGGGATTTTAATCTACATGTAGATTGGTCGAACCAGCTCGGTCAAGGTAGCCTTGAGGAGGAGTTCATTGAGTGTATACATGATGGTTTTCTTGAACAGCATGTAATGGAACCGACGAGGGAGCAAGCTATCCTAGATCTGGTCCTGTGTAATGAGACAGGAATAATTAATGACCTCCATAGTTAGGGATCCTCTTGGAAGGAGTGATCACAGTATAGTTGAATTTAGAATACAGATGGAGAGTGTGAAGATAAAATCCAATACCAGGGTCCTGTGCTTGAACAAGGGGGACTACAATAGAATGAGGGAGGACTTGGTTAAAGTAGACTGGAAACAAAGATTTTATGGTGGGTCAGTTGACGAGCAGTGGAGGACTTTCAAAGCAATTTTTCAAAGTGCTCAGCAAAAGTATATTCCAGTGAAAAGGAAGGACTGTAAGAAAAGGGGTAATCTGCCATGGGTGTCTAAGGAAATAAGGGAGGCTATCAAATTGAAAGAGAAGGCATACAAAGTGGCCAAAAACAGCATGAAACTCGAAGATTGGGAAAACTTTAAAGGTCAACAGAAAGCCAAAAAAGAGTTATAAAGAAAAGTAAGATAGAACATGAGAAAAAACTAGCACAGAATATAAAGGCATATAGCAAAAGTTTCTATAAATATATAAAACGGAAAAGAGTGGCTAAAGTAAACGTTGGCCCTTTAGAGGATGAGAAGGGGAATTTAGTTATGGGATATGATGAAATGGCCAAGGCATTGAACGGGTATTTTGTATCGGTCTTCACAGTGGAGGGCACTAATAACATGCCAGTAATTGACAAAGAGACGAAGGTCGGCGAGGACCTGGAAACAATCATTATTACGGAAGAGGTAGTGTTGGGCAAGCTAATGGAGCTAAGGATTGATAAGTCTCCTGGCCCTGATGGAATGCATCCCAGGGTACTAAAAGAGATGGCGGGAGATATAGCTCGTGCACTGGCGATAATTTTCCAAAATTTGCTGGACCCTGGGGCAGTCCCAGCAGATTAGAAAACAGCAAATGTGACGCCACTGTTTAAAAAGGGAGGTAGACAAAAGATGGGGAATTATAGACCGGTTAGCTTAACCTCTGTAGTGGGGAAGATGCTTGAGTCTATTATCAGGGAAGAAATAGCAAGGCATCGCGATAGAAATTGTCCCGTTGGGCAGACGCAACATGGGTTCATGAAGGGCAGGTCATGCTTGACAAATCTTTTGGAATTCTATGAATACGGTATGAGCAAGGTGGACAATGGGGCCCCAGTGGATGTGGTGTACCTGGATTTCCAAAAGGCCTTCGACAAGGTGCCGCACGAGGCTGCTGCATAAGATAAGGATGCGTGGCGTTAGGGGTAAAGTATTAGCATGGATAGAGGATTGGTTGACTAACAGGAAGCAAAGAGTGGGGATAAATGAGTGCTATTCTGGCTGGCAATCAGTGACTAGTGGTGTGCCTCAGGGATCAGTGTTGGGACCACAATTATTTACAATTTATATAGATGATTTGGAGTTGGGGACCACGTGTAGGGTGTCAAAGTTTGCAGATGACACTAAGATGAGTGGCAGAGCAAAGTGTGCAGAGGACTGTGAAACTTCGCAGAGGAACATAGATACATTGAATGAGTGGGCAAAGGTCTGGCTGATGGAATGCAATGTAAATAAATGTGAAGTCATACACTTTGGTAGGAGTAATAGTAAAAAGGATTATTTCTTGAATGGTAAAATGTTGCAGCATGCTGCAATGCAGAGGGACCTGGGTGTCCTTGTGCATGAATCACAGAAGGTTGGTCTGCAGGTACAACAAGTAATTAGGAAGGCAAATGGAATTTTGTCCTTCATTGCTAAAGGGATTGAGTTTAAAAGCAGAGAGGTTATGTTGCAGCTGTACAAAGTGCAGGTGAGGCCACACCTGGAGAACTGTGTGCAGTTTTGGTCTCCTTATTTGAGAAAGGATGTACTGGCACTGGAGAGGGCGCAGAGGAGGTTCACTAGATTGATTCCGGAGTTGAGGGGGTTGGCTTATGAGGAGAGACTGAGTAGATTGGGATTATATTCATTGGAATTCAGAAGATTGTGGGGGTGTCTTATAGAAACATATAAAATTATGATGGGGATAGATAAGATAGAAGTAGAGAGGCTGTTTCCACTGGCAGGTGAAGCTAGGACAAGAGGGCATAGCCTCAAGATTAGAGGGAGCAGATTTAGGACTGAATTGAGAAGGAACTTCTTCACCCAGAGGGTTGTTAATCTGTGGAATTCCTTGCCCAGTGAAGTAGTTGACGCTACTTCTGTAAATGTTTTTAAAGCTAAGGTAGATTTTTTTGAACAATAAAGGAATTAAGGGATACGGTGAGAGTGCGGGTAAGTGGATCTGAGTCCACAAAAAGATCAGCCATGATCTTATTGAATGGCGGACCAGGCTCGAAGGGTGAGAAGGCCTACTCCTGTTCTTATGTTCAATGTTCTTGCTCGGCTCGTGTTCGCTGCTGGATTTCCTACAGTGTACCACTTTAAAACTATGCACTTGTCGAGCAATTACCTGGCTGTCCCTGCCTTTGATCCCGGAGACCATGGTTTCATGTCTCACTGCTTATATGTTGGGTAGACTTAAAGACTTTTATGCCAGTGACCTGGCCAGTGTTCTGCTCTCTACCAGTAAATCGAGAAAAGGAAAGAACTAAATTTATGTAACGTTTTCATGATCATTGGATGTCTTAAGTACTTTTTGAAGCATTGTCGCTGTTATAATGTAAACTACATGGCAGCCAATATGCAAGCAGATAACTCCTACAACTGGCAGTGTGATAATGATTAGATAAACTACTTTGTGAAGTTGATTAGAAGTATCGGATACTGGCCAGGACACAGAATAATTTGCTGTTCTTTGAAATAATGCTAGGGAGTCTTTATATTCAGCCAATCAGGAAATGAGGCCTCAAAGATGGGCTTTTAATATCTCATCTGAAAGACTGCACCTCTCCCAAAATATTGCATTGAAATGTCAGCCTTAAACTGTGCTCAAGCCCCAGAATAGAACTTAAATCCAGGACCTTGGGATCCAGAAGTGCAAATGCTTTAATCTGAGCAGTTGCTGACACAAATGCCTTAAAAAGTTCAGTTATATCTCATGCTATTTGTGGAACTTTGCTGTGTGTAAATTGTTTGCAACTTTTGACCATTTACCAACAATATCTGAACCTTAAAAATAACATGAAACATCTTGAAAATATAGAAAGCACTGTATAAATCGAAGTTTGTCTTTTTTTTTTTCTGACCTTGACTGAAAATCATTTTCCAGAATGTGAGCAATTAAATTTAAAAAAAAACATATTGGTTAATTTGTTCTTAAGCTCTCCACAAATGTTTCAATTAGAAAGTCTTTATGGCTATTAGTGCCCTTTGTGTAATGATTATGTGCACAAGCAATTGGAGGAAGCAAGTGAAATGTCTTCCGATTACAGAGCTCCAGCTGTATTGTATAATTACACCGCCCATACAGTGGAGAAACAGGCGATTTGGAATAACTGGTCCACGCCACTCTTTATACTTCATGTGAGCCTCCTCTTACCCCTCTTCATCTAACTCTATTAGCATAACTTTCTATTCCTTTCTACCATGTGTTTAGCTTCTCCTCAATTACTACATGTGGCAGTGAGTTCTGCATTCTAAACAGTCTCTGGGCAGAGAGTTTCTGCCCAATTCTCAATGGATTTATTAACGGCTCTCCTATATTTGTGCCCCAAACTTTTATCTCCCTGACAAGTGAAAACATCATCTCAATAATTGCCCGAACACATTCTTTCAGAACTGAGCCAGTTCAATCTTTTCTACATTAACAACTTGGATGTGAATATAGGAGGTTTAATTAGTAAGTTTGCAGATGCCACAAAAATTGGGGTGTTGTTGATAGGGAGTAGGATGGTCTCAGGCTGCAATCTGATGTTGATCAGCTGGTTGATTAAGCAGAGCAGTGACAGATGGAATTTAGGCCTGATAAGTGTAAGGGGATGCATTTTCTGAGGTCGAATAAGGGAAGCATTTATACAATGAATGGTAGGCCCAAGAGAGTATTGAGGAACAAAGGTATACAAGTCCATAAATCCCTGAAGATGTTAGCACAGGTAGACAGGGTGGTGAAGAAGACATAGGGGATGCTTGCCTTCATTAGCTGAAGTACAGAGTATCGGAGCAAGGAATAGAGATAAAAGATACTGCAGATGCTGGAGAATCCGAGATAAC